>NW_003149267.1:224202-237714 GCF_000003605.2 Saccoglossus kowalevskii | reverse complement strand
TTTAACTAGAGAGCATAACGGACTCGTTCCTACGAGTATTTGCCTTGAATATATACTTGGCAAAGTTTATCAGTACTATTATTGAATTAGATTTTATTTACCTTTCTTAAATATGTATAAACTCAGATATATCTAGAAAGATGTGCACGCGCTTTTAATACACCGTTCCTATATATCTCGCCCTCTAGTGACAAGACACTCATCTAACGCAAGTGCGTGTAAGAGACGATGTTCATAGCGTTATTATTCATTTTGATCAGTGGTCGTTGTCAATATAAACACTTTTTCTCAAAGACGCTCTACCTTTCAAAAGCAGAACGATTATGCATCCGAACAAAGTTATCTGTTTGAACGACATTGCTTTCGTCTACCTACGTCATATTGACGTCATAAGAACGTGTCGTCACCAGAGAGCGCGCCCGTTAATCGTGTATTCTAAGCGCATGCGTAGTAACGTAATTCAATAACCAATGTGGCGTGTGATGCAATAAGACCCGTGTTATACTCCGTTAGTACCTTCCATAGTTATACTTGCACACAGTCTCATGTTTATTTTTAGTGTTTTTTCAATAAAATAAAATGTCATGGGAGTGTGCAATTATACACTCCCATATTATATTTTATTGAAAAAAAAACACCAAAAAATAAACAAGAGACTGTATGCAAGTCTAGACCCGTTTCAGCTTACAACAAATCATTATAATCTAGATTGAATATAAAACATACATGGTTACATTTATAAAAAATGGTTCTTTCAGTGAATACATTATATACATGATAGAAATAACAAGTGTATATTAGTTCAACTAGTGTCACTACGCGTAACTAGGGCGAGTCAAATATATTATAACACAGACGTTGGAGATGATTTGATGAATGATGAATTGATATATGAACTCTAAGTTATCTACATATACTAAATGTTTTTTTATGTGCTAAATTATATATATATTGTGCTCATCGTACCTGGCACTCACAAAAAATACAATTAAGTAATTTCAGAGTGATCGCTTCATTTCAAGATGACTCAAATACTCTATATGATCCTAGATGAACCCGTATTCCAAGGTGATCCTATTCTTTAAAGTACTAGTAATCCCTGTATTCCAAGCTGACTCCTATATGGTCCTAGGTGAGCCCGTATTCTAAGGTGATCCTATTATTTAAAGTACTAGTAATCCCTGTATTCCAAGCGGACTCCTATATGGTCCTAGGTGAGCCCGTATTCTAAGGTGATCCTATTATTTAAAGTACTAGTAATCCCTGTATTCCAAGCGGACTCCTATATGGTCCTAGGTGAGCCCGTATTCTAAGGTGATCCTATTATTTAAAGTACTAGTAACCCCTGTATTCCAAGCTGACTCCTATATGGTCCTAGGTGAGCCCGTATTCTAAGGTGATCCTATTATTTAAAGTACTAGTAATCCCTGTATTCCAAGCTGACTCCTATATGGTCCCAGGTGAACCCATATTCCAAGGTGATCCTATTATTTAAAGTACTAGTAACCCCTGTATTCCAAGCGGACTCCTATATGGTCCCAGGTAAACCCATATTCTAAGGTGATCCTATTATTTAAAGTACTAGTAATCCCTATATTCCAAGCTGACTCCTATATGGTCCTAGGTGAACCCGTATTCTAAGGGGATCCTATTATTTAAAGTACTAGTAATCCCTATATTCCAAGCGGACTTCTATATGGTACTAAGGTGAACCCATATTCCAATGTGATCCTATTATTTGAGGTACTAGTAATCCCTGTATTCCAAGCTGACTCCTATATGGTCCTAGGTAAACCCCTACTGGAGGCAATCCCAAAATTCGAAGGTGAATCCCATATTTTTAGTTTTCATATCTCAAAGGCGACTGCCAGGCTCCAAAGCGACCCAATATTTGAAGGCGAACTCAATATTTTAAGTTTACTCTCATATTTCAAGTTGACCCCGTATTTCAAAAACGACTGCCATATTCTTAACCGTATTTCAAGGTAACATGGTATATTCCACATTTAACCCCATATTCTAAGATGAACCCATATTTTAAGTGGGTTCCCACATTCCTAGTCAACCCATATTTTATGTTGACTTCTATATTCTAAGATGAACCCATATTTTAAGTGGGTTCCCACATTCCTAGTCAACCCATATTTTATGTTGACTTCTATATTCTAAGATGAACCCATATTTTAAGTGGGTTCCCACATTCCTAGTCAACCCATATTTTATGTTGACTTCTATATTCCAAGATGAACCCATATTGGAAGGTGTTTTAAGTATATTCCCATATTTCAATGTGAAGCCATACATTAAGCAGACTCCCATACTAGTATTCAAAGGTGAACCCATATTTTAAGTAGACTCCCATATTCAAAGTAAACCCATATTTTGAGTTGACTCCCATATTCCAAGTAAACCCATATTTTGAGTTGACTCCCATATTCAAAGTAAACCCATATTTTGAGTTGACTCCCATATTCAAAGTGAACCTATATTTTGAGTTGACTCCCATATATTACAAGGCGACCACATATTTAAAGTCACGGTCGTGCAAACTGTCATCCTGTCATGAAACCAATGTAATACCGTTCAAGCATGACAGTTTGTTCTCATTATGAAGTCACTTCCACATCGTATTGTGTCATTGTCCGATCTCCTGCATTCGATATCGGATGCAGTATAAATATCTACGTCATAGCATGATATTGTGTGATTGTTATTAGTGACATCACAATTTGTACTGACGTAATTCTTACAAGCGATGTCTTTATTTAATCCCCCATATACGTCATAATATTGAAACAATGTACGTTGACAACCTCGTAGTTCTAGTATGCATACACCGATAGATTTTCTTGCTTCTGAAAGATACAACATGTATGTATAGAGGTAATGACTCAAACATGGAGATATTATGACTCAAACATGGAGATGCTATGACTCAAACATGGAGATATTATGACTCAAATATGGAGATATTATGACTCAAACATGGAGATATTATGACTCAAACATGGAGATATTATGACTCAAACATGGAGATATTATGACTCAAATATGAAGATATTATGACTCAAACATGGAGATATTATGACTCAAACATGGAGATATTATGACTCAAATATGGAGATATTATGACTCAAACATGGAGATATTATGACTCAAATATGGAGATATTATGACTCAAACATGGAGATATTATGACTCAAACATGGAGATGTTATGACTCAAACATGGAGATATTATGACTCAAACATAGAGATGCTATGACTCAAACATGGAGATATTATGACTCAAACATGGAAATATTATGACTCAAACATGGAGATATTATGACTCAAACTAGGAGATATTATGACGCCAACATGGAGATATTATGATTCAAACATGGAGATATTATGACTCAAACATAGAGATATTATGGCTCAAACATGGAGATATTATGACTCAAACATGGAGATATTATGACTCAAACATGGAGATATTATGACTCAAATATGGAGATGCTATGACTCAAACATAGAGATATTATGACTCAAACATGGAGATGCTATGACTCAAACATGGAGATATTATGACTCAAACATGAAGTTATTATGACTCAAACTAGGAGATAATATGGCTCAAACATGGAGATATTACGACTCAAACTAGGAGATATTATGACTCAAGCATGAAGATATTATGACTCGAGCATGGAGATATTATGACTCAAACATCGTGACATCGTGATTCAAGATTGAAGATATCATGACTCATGTATTTATGATATAGAGAATCAATACTGGAGATATTAAGACTAAAGAAGAATGATAAGACTCAAGAATGGAGATTTCGTGACTTAGGATTGGAGATATCGTAATACCAAATTGAAGATATTGAAATTTGAAAATATTGTGACATAAGATGAGAAATATCGTAACTCAAGATTTGAGATATGATGACTCAAGAATGGAGATATCGCGATTCAACATTAGAGATATCGTGGTTCGAGATTTAACGTCGTCGGCAGGGAACGCACCCTACTCGCATCAGTTTAAAATGTCTAAATGTGCAATAAGTCAAGCGAGTTGTCCAATCTACAGATGGTTTGTTGGCTCTGGCCATTCAAATAAACTACATGGTGGCGTAGAGTTGTGTTAAAGGGGAACCTGCCAAACCCAGGGATTGCACCAAGGAATCATGGGACACTATTGTTTATCTTGTTTACAGTGTTAATCTATCTTTTGTTATCCATTGTAATTTTTATCCAGAAAGCAAATTTGTTGTGGATTGGGCTTAAATGGAGATTCCCCCTTACCCACAATCCAATTTTAGTCTGAGTAACGCCTGTCTTAATGTTACCTTGTAACTCTGTATTCAATGCCAATCCAACGGTTAATCCAACAACTAATCCGCCCACCAGTAATCCAAAAATAAACATCCAAAATGATATACACTGCCATTTCTCTGCCAGTATTCGCAAAGCTTCTTTTTCATTGTTCACTGAGATTTTGTGATTATTGTCACCGCTCGGAGTCGTTGACATGCTCTGAAAGACAATGGTAGGCACATAGGGTTACCTGTCTAGTCTAGAAGAAACGTGCTTACGAAATAATCTGGATATTTCATATAGACAAACTTCTGCGAGGTCCACCCTATAATCATGGAGGTAGAAAATATCTCTTTTCTACCCCCATGCTATAATCGAGTTTGTCAGTCTCTCTGTCACAGAGGATAATAAAAGTAGCGCTGAAAAAACAGACCCACTATTATAGAGGGGCTGTGGCTGGAGGTTGCGTTTGTAATAATAATTATCTTTATTGCGTTCGTATCCCTATTAGGATTTTGACTAAAATGCAATACAGATGTAAATACAGACAAACAAACAATTAAAGTGAGAATAAAAATACGTACAGGAAAATAGAAAAAAACAACTGAGAAGCAAATAAAAGTAGAAAAAAAATAAATTAGATTATTTTCCATATTTGTGTTGGTGAATGTTTGGAATACTAATGCATGTACATGACCTTATCTTGAGAAAGCTGACTATAATGTTCTCAGTTGTACAGTCTCGGTGCCAGAGGATGGCCCGTAATAGCTTGCTGGCCCCGAAGTTGTTGGTCTCTTTGTCATGAGGCTACTGATGTCGCCAATCTTAGTATTATTATTATGGCGATACATTATGGAATAGCAATGTTTTACTATAAATAATGTAAACTCGTTATGTCCATTTTGGTAATTGTGAAATATTATATAGGACGACAACTGCAAAGCGGGGCATTATAGACCATAATGATCGATGTCGTCATTGTGATAGGTATTTATAGTAATCTGTATAAAAGTGGAACACATTAATTTACCTTCAGTTCATAGATGTCTCCCTCTCTTATTATCTCAGTTGAGTCTTCCTCCGATTCAATGTCTGACCTGTCTTCTGATCTGTCTGCTCCTTTCTCGTGTTCATCTTCGCTCACTATAACGGCTTCTTTGGACTTATCTAATTGCAAACCCATCGGCTCAACTAGTTGATGCACGTCTGAGTCAACCCCTGATGCCTCAATCTCTGCAGGTTTAAGTATGTCCCCCTCTCCCTGAGTCGGTTCGCTTTCTGCTTGTTCCCGACTACTAGATTCCTGCACAGCTCCTCCTCCCATCATTTCCGCCTGTCCACTTGCAGCCTCGACATCGGTCACTTCTTCCACCGTCGCTTGCTGTGATGTTTCGCCTTTAAGGATTGTCAGTTGCGTTTGTTTAGGTGGTCTGTATCTCCGCCGTTTCGGCGTTCTTTCTAGAGATTTTGTCAGTCGCGCGTTACTCGATGAGATGGGCATTATTGTCCACAACCTACAATGGCTTGTTGGTGCAATGTGGACTGATACCGGAAAGGCGTTTGAACTGGCGTCGTGAAATCCAATGGTAAAACTATGAGGCTATGTAACTATAGAGCAAAACTGGCACAGGACAGTGACACGCCTTACCTACCTACCACCCACACCTTTATTGAGCCCGCGCTTATGAATATACATCTCATAACGGTACCATATGGTACGCTATATTAATTACTATAATGTCACAAAGTTGACTAACACGCTCTTTATTTCATACATTTTTGTTCAAAATGTTTACAGCACGTAAAAAAAAAATGTGTGAATATACCAATGATAAATACCTGGGCCATACGACTGTTCTACAGTTGAACACAAATTATTATTGGATTTCAAATTCGTGCGTCTTTGTCGCCATAGTGTTCTTTTTTTTCACCGGTCGAAAGTAAGGTTATTTCGGCACCCGTTATCTTATGATATTTTGGTAAAAATTTTGCTGCGCGGTGCATAATTTGAGAAAAAATATTCAACAATTCATTTTGAGTAGTTTCCTCAATAGAACACAGGGATAAAGCATTATTCTTTGCGCCCCATGAAATGACAGGAACGTGCGAGGGTCATGATCAGATAGACGGTGAGCAAATTTTTGCTCATTAAATTAGATAAGGATAAGGAATCCTCGTCGTAACCGCTACGTGGAGTGATCTTTTGACATACAGATCTATCTACAATTTTGTGTTCATACTTTTTTTTTCAATATTGCGGTACACAGTGAAGAGCATAAAACTGTACCTTAATTAATGATTGGTTCAAGCAGGGAGCTGTAATGAGCTCCCTGGTTCAAGAGCCTACGCCCATAATACGCACACATGCTTTCACGTGAGATAGCAACTGCGACCACCAAATTATTCAAAATGGCCACCAACTTATTCACTTGCTGATTGGATAATTTTAAACTCATTAATATTAATTATATCTAATGGTAATGTCACAGTATGATTTCAGGATTGGTAGATTTGAATGTTAACCCCCACTTTGATTTATAAAAATAATTACCGGTATGCCAACTTTATGCCCATCACTGTCGGTTTTTCATACTTCACTTATTTGTAACTAAGACTTATAGCAGCTGACTCTTCTACCCACCAGACATTTATTTTAAGGTGAGGGCCCTTAGCTGGTCCACGGGAAAATAATACTCACAGTTTACCTGATCAGAGGAGCAAAATTATACAACTTTCTAACAAACAAAACATAACAAACCATGCATGACACAGTCCCCGTTTATAAAAGTTATCAAATCTACGGTAATTTATATAGTTTTGTTTACACCGGTAGTAATATAGTACAAATACTATTGTATCATAATGAGAAATATTACCCTGGAACAGCATTAATAAAAAACAAAATGGCCACCGGTCGGCCATTTTGAATTGGATCGTCAAACCAAGCATCTGTTTATCTATGACATGATGTATAATGAATATATAAAATCAGTCAAAGCAAGTCAGAGATATGGCACTAGAACCGTGTTCATTAAAACACAAAGGCCGCTAGTCAGCAATTTTGAATCTTATCCGGAAAACAAAATGACGTGCATCAAGGTTTCCTAATGTCCAAGTATATACCAAGTTTGAACAAAATCCATCTGTAAACAGCCGAGAAATGTTCGACTTTGAAAATTTTGCAGTACAGAAATGGCTGCCATTCGGCCATCTTGAATCAGATCGTGAAATAAATTGATGTTCATATGTATAATATTATGTATGATGTTTGAATGTAATTGGTCCAGGCATGTTGTCTAAGACAGTTCTGAATGCACACAGATGCACAGAGGTCAATCCACAAGTCCCAGTTTTCGAACTGCACCCAAATGATGGATAATTTGCGATATTGTTTCGTATCGAGTAGTTTCACGGTATATATATATAACCTGATATATACAATTGGACGTATTCTTTCAACATTCACTTGCCACATAGTTGCTAAATTAGCAGCCGTGATTGGAGACAACCACATTTTCAATGTGCTGTGGACTTTACTATGTAGTAAAAGGACTGAACTCTCGCTGGACAATGCACGTCCAAAAACAATGGTTGCATAGATGAATGGAACCAAATTTGTTGTAAAATAGCGGACTCTCTATGACACATGATTGTTACTAAAAGAAACCAGTTGGTAAATGATACCTACAGGTTCAACTCCCATGCATTTCATTTCATTCCTAAAGACCATCAATCTACTTGTAAAACAGACAACCAGTGTTCTAAAACAAGCGAAGATTAGTCGTTTGCTTTCATGACGTTTACACACGAATAAGCATATTACAGTTCTCAAAAAACGGGCCTTATTTTTAGTCAGCATATTTTGCAAGAGTATGTTATGAGTGTTGCAGTAACAGATACTCAGGCAGGTGAGAATAAGGTGGAACCCTAAAAAACTAAACATTCAACAGTTCTAATAATATATTATTCTTCACTTTTAATTTGAAACATCATACAAGATAACTTTGTATAATAATGCAAATTAATTAATTATTAATGCACATATCTTTATTGAAAACAATTTATATCTTGTATTATTATACATCTGTCACCGTAACGCCATAGGATACAGGGTGTTGTAATTTTGCAGTATTTTATTTTTCTTCTACTATATAAGGGAATGTGTATTCCAAATATGGAACGATTACGCGCGTAAGCGTCCTCTAATATAAAAAAACCAACATGGCTGCCATAGGGGTTTGACTTGACTCCATACAAAGAAGTTTGCTGATTCTGTTCTAAACTTTTTAGATTTTGGCATTCCCATGATGTATCTCTGGAAGGGAGAGATGTATAATAATAAGGTTATTACGAGATACCTCAAAGTATGCACCCAGACAGTACGCTGTCGCATCGACCTCCGCTGCACACCGGTCGATACTGCCGCTGTACTGTTTTCTTGCATACTTTGAGGTATCTTCGTAATAACCTTATAGTATCAGATGATTACAGATATTAATGGCTGCAACAACCGATCAATATGGCGTTGTAGATTATTGCTACAATGAGCTATGGTGAGCAATGGTACCACTGAAGAAGGGAAATTTCCTCTAACAATGTTATTATTTCATTTCTACAGAATACGATTTATCCATTATAATCCAATTACGGTAGTAATTGACATTGACATAATCATCTTGTACCATATTTAAATACATTATTGTACATCGGACACCGAAAACAATAGAATTTACTCGTCCATAAAATGCCATATGGACGTGTTCAAAAGTGTTATGGACGTGTTCGAATGTATGCCTTATTTTGAAAATGTAATTCACGTGACATTTGAAGCGTTTCTTTTGTTTACTTCAGACGCAAAAGTGCTATGAGCGCATGATGAAAACTGAATTGTGTCACTCAGCGTGAAACATTTGTTGTTGCAATTTTGGGATGTTATTATAAGCAGGGAAAAGATGTATGAGGATACCGCAAAGTATGCACTCAGGTAGGCAGTGCGACTATCAACATGATTACTGTACTGCCCTTGTGCATACTTCATGTATTCTAGTGTGGTGTTCTTGTAATAACTTCATATTATTATGTGTACTTAGAATACATTTAAAACATCAATGTGCAAAAATTGTGAAATATTTAATATGCACAGATTTCTATAAATCAAAGCTTGCACTTGTCCCATTGTCTGTAAATATTAGTTGATTTTGTTTAATTAATTTTGTTTGTTCTCATGATACCACTATACAAAATGTACAATTTTTATGGCCCTCCCTAAATGACATAGCATTTTTGAAAAAACAAAGTTAAAAATTAAAAATTAAATTACTAGCACAGAAAGATATATCACAGTATCAAAGCAATTGGGTGTGTAGTTTTCGAAAAGAAGAAAAAGAATAACAATTTCCACTAAACTTGACAAAGAAAATGTCATAAAATGTCATAAAATAAAATAAAATAAAATCAGAAAATAATTCAAATAATTCAACTCAAAACCTAAATGTATATTATCATAGCAGTTTTCAAGAATAACTTGAAAATATTTGCAAAAAACAAATTATAGCAATCATCACAAAATAAAAAGGATCATGTAATGTAACTACTTCAAATATCAAAGCTATCAGGCTGGTGGTTAAATATTGTTGACAAACAGATTAAATGGAAGGAATATCGCCAACATACGAGTAACAATTATTTATTGCTGCGTTAAAATTGCATTCACAAATGTGCGAAAATAAAATTTCTAAAAATATGAAATATTAAAAGTAGATATTCCGCACATTTTATTTTGAGAGTCCTAGAGGATCTTATCCTGTAGACAAGCCTACCTACAATGTAACTAACCTTCAATGACAAACAAAACCCCCTAACTTAGTGTCTATTCTTAATTTCACACTACATATCTCATTATTGTATATATTGGCCAGGGGACGGTACCTCTTAAATTTGCAAAAGGGAAAGTTATTTTAAAATTTGAGGGAGCTAAAATATTTCATCAGACAGAAATCCTTTGAAATTGTTTTGAATTATATCAGAAAATATTTCGTGTTTTCTCATTAGGTTAAAAATGCATTATGCTAGTATCACCCTGCGTTGATGGTTAGTCACTTTTGGTTCCCTTTGCTTTCAAAGTTTCACAGTGTTCACCAAAGAACTGTTCAATATGAAAATAGACAAGAAAGGCAAGAAAATGTAAACAGCAGAAGACTGAGATGATAACAGGCCAGAGATCGGGATATTTAGGAGGCGGTGCTTTGAATACAGACAGCCAAGACAGGATTCCAATTTCTATCAAACAAACATAAAACTGAAAATAAAAAAAAGAAAAGTAAGTAGTTGATTACAGGTACTGATATATTTAATAGCAGCGAGTATGTTGTGATGCACATGGTTGTGTCTTGGTTACGAGACCTACGCATATGTGTTCAGAAATGTACAAACAAAAAAAGGCTTCACGTTGACGATATATATGGGGACTACTGTGTGATATATTTGATGGTCAGAGTTTGTTTGCACATTGGAAGTCATCACTAGCTACAAATAACTGCAATGTAAACGTGTATTCAGACAGTTTGAAATAAAAAACAACAACTTGGGGTGGGGGCATTTTAAGTCACAAAGCTCAATTGTAATATTGTCCCCTGTTCAATCAATTTATGGATCATAAATCCAGCGAATATACCTATTTTTTCTATATTTTACATTCAACTTGACAAAAATCAGTGAAAATAAATTCCATACAAAACACTTAAAAAGTCTTTTCAACGAAAATTAATTCCAGCTAAAATAAAGTATTTTACAGTATATCATATACTTACCCATGCTTGTATAAAACCAGCTGATGAGAAAGTCATAACACTCTTTAAGATTTCGGTTGGTGGATTTTCAAAGACGGCGAGTTTCCATGTATTGGTATCCATTACATAACATGTAGTTATTAGAAATAGTAGCATGGTGACGGTATAAGGTAAGACTAAACCATCTTTAATTAATAAAGGTAGCATACTGAAACAAAAAATTTTTTTTTTTATTTTGTTTGATAACTGAAAACATCTAAATTAAATCCACATGAATATGTAAATTTATAATATAACTCATTGTTTCACTGGAAAATCCATGAATTTAAAACCTGAATACGATCAAAATATCAAAAACAGTGAAATTAACACGCCAGTGAAAAATAATGCTGCTACAGTAATACATACCTAAATGTAGACATTATCAAAAACCATAAACAGAAAAATGGTTTTCTTGGCAACAACAAACAGACAGACCTAAAACAAAACAAAAAATATAAATATATGTATATGCTAGGTTATAAAGTAATGTATAATATCTATGGTACACTGAATTAAAGGGGAGGAGAGGTCTGGCTGTACTATACTATAGCTAGAATGCTGTACGTGTCTTTACTTTCAGGTTAGTTCTTCTGTTGATTTCTCGCAACCAACAACATGATTTTTCATTTGGGATTTTGAGAAACTTAACATGAATCGTTATGGCATTCATACGCACAACACCTCACAATGTTTCAACTTTTAAATTGTCCGTTAGCAAGGTCTTTCATAGTAGCACTTCTATGGGATTGACATACAAGAACGAATGGTTTCAATTATCACTGTTCACTGATGACATCATTGACTGGCCCTCTAGAAGCAAAATGACACCAGGCAAAGGGAACGTTTGTTGTCTACTTCACAGCCCGTTTCATACCCGATAATTAGGGCATTTCACATACAAGTTGTTTTTATCGACAGAATTCATTCATAGATCTCAAATTTCATGTACAGAGTGTCAAAAGCCAGACGTCTGCTCGCCTTTACAGCAAGTCTCAGAAGTATTGGGGCAGCCAATTTGCAAACTCGCTAGCGAATTGGCTAACTGCTTTGGTTTTGACTAAACGGTTGGCTTTCGAATCTCGCTGGCGCTGGCTTGTGATCGCGTCCACTCTTGGGGATTCTATATTGCATTGGGGGACATAGAATGTTTTTACGCAGCCTGATACATGTCTGGATTCCCCTGCATGATTTGAGCCCAAAACTGGTCACAGTCAGCTGGCGTACAAGTGATGATATGATAAATACGATTAATCCACCGATATTTATTATATGAAGGTAACCATTTTAAACACTGCTTGAAACTAAATAGATAAGTTGAGACCAGTTTCCTACAAATCAGGGAGAAAATAACAAACCTTCACACTCAAACGATTCGTTGGGGTAACATTAAGCCAACCGCTGGAAAAACCGACCTTATTCGTCGTTTTTTTGTGGACAGGAAGAGCATAGAACACTTTCCCTAGTATATTTGAAAGCGAAATCACTCTCCAACTGTAAGACTGTCGCTGAATAGCTCCTAAAATATGAGGATCATCCCCTACTGTTACATAGATTCGCCTTAAGTGGGAGTGACCACAAGACGACGCCAGCAAGATTCGAAAGCCAACCGTTTAGTCAAAACCAAAGCAGTTAGCCAATTCGCTAGCGAGTTTGCAAATTGGCTGCCCCAATACTTCTGAGACTTGCTGTAAGTCAACCACATTCACAGTCTCTTTTATATATCATGTTTTATTTTGCCTTCAGGAATGCAAAAAAAAAATCAAGCAGTAAATATTAATCAGTTCAAGGTTGTTTTGACACTTGATAACAGATGAATACTTACAAGGCAGGTAACAGGATACTTTTCTCATGTACTTGATAGGAAAACAAGAAAAATATCAAAGAAGAATTTACCTGAAAAAAGAAAACACAGAAAACAAGTTATTGTAATTTGTCAATTTTCCATGCTTTACATTTAAATTAATTTACTGGTAACACAACAGCTTTTTTTCAGACTGTTCTAGACCACAAGGCTATAATGTGCAACAAAAGCATCTTTATGTAGTATTTGAATTAAATGTTTAAAATTAATATTTGTATGTGATGGTCTGTGATGTTTGCTGTGATTAACATACAGACACACAAAGTTAATCTATATTTGATATTGCAAAGTGCGCTTGAGTAGTATTTTTTGTCTGCTAAAATGGCACTCAAATCAAAAGCTTCTTAATGATATACCATAGAATACTTTATTTTCGCTTGGAATTTATTTTCGCTATTTTCGCTGAAGGGATGATTCCGTGAAAATAAAATCCAGCGAATATACTTGTTTTTCTATATTTCACATTAAAGTGCCCGTGCAATGCCCACCCTCACGTTTCCCATTTTAGATCTGTG
>NW_003149267.1:193437-206258 GCF_000003605.2 Saccoglossus kowalevskii | reverse complement strand
CGAGTGACTGTGGTGATATAGATCGTATTCTGAAAATAACGCAGCGTACGATGGTAAATGGAATAGAAATGAAACTCCGTAATCAAACGATCCCTAGAAATGGCGATGACAGCAAATTCGACCAATTTTGTTACATGTCTCTCAGTGAGAATTCATTTCACTTTTTTGGTATGGACTTTGTGGCTATTCTTACCAAAATGCCGATCGGCCAACATTCACGTGTATGAGACCACAAGCGGCCCCGAGAAACACTCACACGACCCGAATGGAAAGTATTTTAACACTCGCCAAAATATTCACACCTGTATTGTTCGCATTCATTCAGGCTTGCGAATGATATTGCAATTAATCAACGTATTGTGCAATTTCCTGTCTTGTGTTCGAATTCACCAGTGTATAGTGAGACAAATGAAGACGTCACGTTATTATCAAAGCGATGGTGCACTTCAGTCAGGAAATGTTTTTTTTTTTAATTTAGAAATTAGTAACAACCGTTTCTAAATTGTACCTGTACATAGGCATTTCTCAATTACATGTACTCGGCAAAACAGGAGACGTTTTTAGATCGTTTCAAGACGCCATGTGAGTCGACAGTTCCGGTAATTATTTATTATAAGTACTGGCGACCGCGATCCCAAATAAAACCGGACAATTCCACGCGCACAGTATACTCCACGTATGCGTAAATATACAGACTTCGTTTAAACAACGTTAATTGTACTACGAGAATGCACGTAAAATACGTACGTATACGCTGCGTGCCACCCAAGGCGGGCATGTGTGAAAGAAACCATAAAAATACGTAGCGCATATGTACGTATATTCCACGATTTGTATACGTAATCATATCTGCGTATACTAAACGTATACCGTGAATATACACAAAATGTATATCTGCGTATACAATCGTATATCAACGATTTTGCCCAGTGCTTTTTCATGACCGTATAAAGGCATGAACGGGAATTTATAAAAAAAAAATTATCTCGGAAGAGCCTCGCGCTGCATTCAAAAAAATAAAAGACGCTTTCATTGGCTGAAGAAAAAAATGGTAACGCCCATCAGTGTACCCCATGAGTGTATTTGTATCATTCAATCATTGGCCGATTTACTGTCATTCGTCCGCTAAGTCGTTGTGATTGGTCAAGTTTTTGACGGATATGGTTGTTCTAAATCTCGTTAGAAATTTACGAAATATATAAAAATGCCAAAATTGCGTTAGAAACCCGGAAGGGAGTATGTCACATTGAAAATCTGTTTTAGCTACGCGGACAATGTGTTGGGTTGCATACATACTCTCCTTTGTTTTTTGTTCAATAAATGAAATATTATGTGAGTGTATAAATGGCAAAGTCAGGTTACCGTGAAGCAAACCAAATTTCATAAACACACACTGAGAATGTGATTCATTACTGGTTTAATTTTTTTTTTCTAAATATTTTATTTTCTATATGTCTGGCGATATACATTCCCTCCTTACATTTACTATGCAGTCGCGTAAATTTTCTTTTTTTTCACAAAATTTCTTTACATGAAATCTCCAGCCCAGTTTTGAAGCGACGAATCCCTAATAATTAAATCCGTGGTGCTAATATTATCAGGGAGCTGTAATGAGTGATAACCTTCAACCTTAACTGCGCACTGTGCACGTGACTCGTCAAGTGCTATTCAGTTCAGTGGGCGTGAAATCAGGGACGTTCTCCGCGGCGTCGATCACACGGGACAAAGGAATCGTACACAATGGTTTTATAAGGGATTACAGTCTTTAAAACAAAGGGCGTTAATGGGGATTAGAATTGGTCCAGTCTCCTTCTCATTACAGCTCCCTCTCATTACAGCTCCCTGAACCTCGGTAGTGTCGGCGCCATCATAATTAAGCTTCAATTGTTTTACCGGAGACACAGTGTCGCCGACAGTCTGAATAATTCCATTCAGTTGAGTTTAAGAAATCAACAAATGTTTGGATTACGTGCCTTATCTCCTTTACAATATTGACTTAAAGTAGACAGCAACGATTAAAAAATAAACGACGTCGACAGATAGGGTATGAATAAGGTGTTATAAATTCGAGTGTTTGGACCCCGGTATGACGTACACGTTTCACACTTCTTTCCAACGGTTTCCTTGAAAACTACGTTATCGTGCTAATAGATCACATATCAGATGGTAGCAACGTAAATACCAGATGATTTTCGCTTCTTCGCTCCAATATAGAATACATGAAATTCACCGAATGACTGTAAAATCGTTACGTAACATTCATATATCACCGATCAGGGATGGAACCAAAATCTATGAACGCAGTTATCGAAATTGTACCAGACTTCGTACAGAACTCTACAACGATCGCATTGACGTGGTTTGAGGAACGTTTCTTAAATACCAGAGAGTCAAGATTTATAAAAGAAAGGGAGTTCGTGGACCGAGCCACCTCGCTATCAGAGGTAAGTTCCAAGTACTCTGAGAGTACGGTAAACTAAATTGCCGTGCAATACGGGTAATCACACCAACCCTCCCTCGCAAGTCCGGGACTTCGTGCAAAACATGTCGCGACTTTTTTGGGGAATGTAGCGTTGCTCTTCTGTATAACTCCCATAATTCCGGACCGATGTTACGCCATGTAATATTTTATGAGGATTGTTTTCCAAATTTGTCAAATCATTTCCACGGTGTGTTGGTAACCACCCCGTAGAATTCCGGGCTAGTAGAAAGCCGTTGTTGTCAAATAAGGCAACCAGTATCACACTGAGAACAATTACGTTACTTTATTTGTCATTTTCGGTATTAAACCACGAATCCACGTTCTTCAACATACCACAGTCCTTCTAGTATAATGGGACAGCACACGCTAGCGGTTGCTACCAATATTTACATGTATTATTAAAATGAAAACTACATTCTCGTCCTAAGACCGTTATTGCAGTCACGGTTACTAACCGTGTTGCAGTTAATGTAGGCGTCACAGTGGTCTTCTAGGGAATTTTGGACAGCATGACATAACAATCAGTAGCTATTTTGAAACAATAAAATCGATTAGAAAAATCACAACTTTTATTGTTTTCTTGAAAGTTTGAACACTGTAAAACCGCCATGCCCGAAGATACCCTGGGAGAACCAGGGAGCTTCCTGGGAGAACACAGCATTACGTGTGCATCTGACCTGTGACATGCCGATATAAACTAATTAGACTTAGATGATGTTTGTTCAGAAGTGTCGACGCGCCTTGCTGATACCGTAAAGCCTATAACACGAGGGTGAATTGACTGTTTCATGTTTCCCCCGCAGTCAAAGTTGATGCACTTTGCAGGAGAAGCTATGAAGAGGGTGATTTTTTCTGATACATACATTTTTTTGTATTCAGTGGCACATTGAATCGTCGCGTTCGGGAGAGTATGCGTTCGGCTATGGGCGGCACAGCAGTATACATAAGTGTACTTTCTGACAACCGGAAACACGTGGTATGCTATTATGACGTGATGTCATTACCACGTGACTAAATTGCTATTTCACAACAACAAATGAAAGTTCATGATGTCAGTTTGGAATATACGTAGTCATTTTACCCTGTGTTTGGAGAAAACATTTACAATATACCAAATAATGTAACAAAGACAATCAGCAACATATGATCTGCGACCAATGCCACCACAAATGACTAATGCAATTTCCATAAATAACCACTCACTATTACCGTAACTTTCATTATAGGATTTGGCATATCAACTATATACTATATTCAGTGGACAAAATGGCGGCAGTATGTACTTTCACGAGTTGATAGGAGCACTCTATAGACTGTCCAGGTAAGCGGTGCTATCGCGGTATTACTGTGTAGTATTGATGTAAATTGAAATTATGCAATACTGCGCATGCGTAATTGAAACATAATCAATTGTAAAGTCTTTGTTATATATAAAAGTAAGCTCAATTCATTCTCATCCAACATTATTTACAGTAAAGGAAAACAGAAACAAGATGTAGACTGGTTTTACAAATTATTTAAAAATGTGTGCGGAGAAAATCATGAAATTTCCATGAAGAGCTTTAGAGATACCATAAAGACCAGTCAGGTAAGTGGTATCACAGCCACTCTACTAGGAGAGTGACTGTGGTGGTATACACATGGTTACTTGTACAATTTTAAATACGGAATACTTACAGAATACCTCTCTATGCCATATGCAGGTCTTTAACTTGATTTATATATTACTGGGTAGTAGAAGTACAACAAATATTTTTATCTCCTCGTGTGATAACAAGGTGCCGTAAAGAGGCTGTTTTTTTTACAATGACGCGCATGCACTGAATGTTTAAAGCGCGGTAGTCGTCTCGCTGCGCATGTCCGACATTTGTGTTGATAAACATTGATTACCCCACAATCCAATGCGCTCTTTTAATGGGAATCACAATATGAGATTTGACCTGGGCGCGACTTACACTAATTACCACCGGTGACTCCTTCGATACCTTCCAACCACCTAAAAAGTACCTAATTAAAGTTTCGTAACGTCTCAGTTTGTACATGTTGATCTGCGCAACAGTCAAAGTCACCATCTTTGTTTATATGAGACCCATAATCTCGCCCATGCGTGGCGATACGACTACTGCCCTTTAATAATTACTTATGTTTTGTGTTTTTTGCAGTGTGCCAAGAAGTTGTTTAAAATATTGGATGCCCACGGAAGTGGTTATTTGAGTTGTGTGGACATTGTATCATGCTTACGTGTAATCAGTTTGTAAGTTTCGATTTGGTAGTGTTTGTAAATAATGTGACAAGAGAATAATATTATGTATAGTCATATTTGTTATTTTGTTATTGTTATTATTAACCTCCTCTTGTTTTCCCCAGTTTGTCAAAAGAAGAAAAATGGTTGTCATGGTTTCACTATTTATTTGGTGTGCGAGGAGATAAAGAAGATAAAATGATCGACTTTCTGGACTTCAAAGAAGCTCTGCATTTGAAAAAGGTCAGTTATTTTAAGTAAACCGCTTTGCGTCTTAGAACTTTGTACACTACACACTAAGACCTTTTATAGTTCATTTATATCCACATTATTCTGTATCTGATACTTATTTAACAAACATAAAAAAGTCATAAACAATATAACTGCATTTATATTTCAAAATACATGGTGACCCTCACCATAGAGCTAAAAACAAAGCTCCATGCCCTCACCAAGAATCATATGCATGAAAAGTCAGTTACGGCCCAACCAAATGCATTCAAGGGGAATGTGTTTCGATATCACATCGATGTAATCGAAACTTGGTATTTCGGCATGACGTCAATGCCGCCTTAAATACGACGTATTGTTGCAAGATTTAAAATCATCGTATGAGATATTGACATGAAAAACAATTTAAAATTAAAAATATAAAACACCAACAACTTCTCTATTGTATTTTTAACACTATCAATGGATTTATTAGCCTTTGATATTTTAATAATACATCTTTTGCTAAATAATTTGAATTTCATATCTTTTGTTTCAGTCATTCTTTGCCAAGCGTTTCTTCAGTCTCTATGACAACACCAATACTGGTAGAGTGAATACAAGGCATCTACTGTACGCAATAAATCGACTTTATTACGGAACAAAAACAGACAAGTTAAACTTTCTATTTAAAGTCTACGATGTTAGCGGTAGGTGTACATTTTCTTTGTTCATTCTGGCTCAGACCTTTTTTTAGTGGTCAGAGATTGCTCACCAACCTCGCGCCGAAGGAGCGACCTTTCTAGAAAGGCATGCCCTCCTTAAAAAAATGGAATCTATACCCTCTGAAACGCTATTTCCTGCATTTTGAGAGGCTAATTTTGCTGACACAAAAGGTTTCAACTTCAAGTTGATTATGGAGGGGCGACGCCTCCCAATTATTTTTTCGCGGGGGGGGGGGTCTTATTAGATTGAAGCGTCACCCAACGTCTCGTGTTCGGTGTGGGGCTCATATGACGTATACAAAATTGAAAGTATGAATAATCACAGTTCCGGTGTTGAGGGACTGTGGTATAATGCATCGTGTGTTCATGTGTAACAATGATTGAATACATAAAAAGCAACTACATAATAATGATCTAAGAATATTCACTTCGTTTAGAAGTGTACATTTTTAAAAATGTTGTTATAACAAGCAATAAATGTTAATAACTTTTAACATTATGGTGCAATATAGAAGGGAAACAGCCTTTTTAGCGAATATTACGTCGTTGCGACCATTCACGCGACTTCTAGCGTGGCGGGACGCGGTGCGTGAACCCCGGGGCGTTAACCGCACTCTCGTGTATATAAAGTTACTTATGGATCTTCTCACACTGTCTCTAACAGGAAATGATGTAATTGACTGGAATGTACTCCGTACTGTATTATTATCGAGCATGAAAGACAGCGGTGTTAAATGTACAAGTGAACAGCTAGACACGTTGACCGACGTCTTGTTTAATGACGCCGATCGCAACGGCACTGGTGTAATCACGTTTGAAGATTTTCGAGTACAATTAGAAAAATATCCCGAGATATTAGACAATTTAACTACTAGGTACGTACAATTAATCATGTACGCGAATTAAAAACCGTTTCTTTCGTTCAAGATGTGAATAGACCTTCGCTATAAGCGCCCTCCAGCGACAAATTATTTCAGTGACGTAACAGATTGTTTTGATCTGAGGTCATTCAAAATGACTAACTTAGATGTATGAAAACAAAAATAGTAAAGAATGAACCAGAATTGTCGTTATGAACGACATTACTTACACCATGGAGCTGTAATGCCCTGCTTACACATCTGTACGTCATATTGACGTCACAGATGCTCGACTTAAAAGGTGATTGAGGTAATATATATATATATAATCATAATTCCGTCCATAGTGCAACAAGCTGGCTGAACCCATCCCCCAAAAAGCAGCAGAAGAATAAAACGCCATCTGTGTTCAAATTCATTTATCGTTACCTTGGAGACAATCAGAAGTGCGTCGCGTTTCTCGCTTGCTACGTTCTTCTCAATATGGCGTTGTTTGCCGAGGCAGGTTATCAGAATTACGGAGCGCCCTCAGACGTCTGGATTGCAATTGCCAAAGGATCTGGTAAGTCAAAGATAATCAACGTGATTTCAACTGACAAGTGATTTCCGTTCAGTTGCTAAAAAGTTCTCATGCCAGTAATTCTTGAAATAACTCATTTTTGGCAGGAAGGTGTCTAAGTTTCAACACTATGTTCATTGTCATATTAATGTTGAGGAAATGCCTCACGTGGCTACGCCGTACAATGCTAGGATATTATCTTCCATTAGACGACCACGTGATGTTACATAAGATGGTTGGTTGGATAATTGTAATACTTAGTATTATCCACACAGTGTCACATCTTCTAAACCTTGGTGAGTAGTATATTAGATAATTATTCATAATTGATCACTTATTAATTATCGCTTGGACGATAAGAAGTTGACCAATTTAAAGCGGGAGGGTCGTCAGCTGCGCAAGCGCGGGAATTGAGTCCCAGGCGACGACAACAACCCACGCTAAAAACGCAAAGACTCATGGGTAGACGCGTGTTTGTAAACAATGCCTTCTGCCGCATGCGCAGGTGACGACTCCCCGCTTTAATCAGCCATTTAATGTCCAATGAGTTAATATTCGTCTACACTAATGAAGTTACAAGACGAACCACTCAATTAAAAGCGCGGTTCGTGTTCGAATTTCACAGCCATCTTCACTAGCCAAGGTCTAAGTTTATTCGGCCAAGCCTCTAAACAGAGGCCTATAGGTCGAAGACACGGGACCGTGCGATTCTGACGATGGTCACAGCGAGTAATTACAAAATCTTTACTTATTTATGACAGGTTTCAAATGGAATGATAACTTGGCAAATCTTACTGGGCTGCTATTGGTTATTATTTTAATTATCATTGTGGCGTGTTCATTACCATTCGTCAGGAGAAACGGTTATTTCCAGGTAAGGGTCAAAGGTCAATCACGAATTTCCCAACGCACACTTTATACACATAAGCAGATACTGTAAATGCGTTAATTATTCACTGTGTCTTAATTTTTATATTTTCGCTGATGAGTAAAATCCGTAAATTAAATCTACGTGAACATGTATAATAACAATAAAACTCATTGTTTCTTTGACCAATTCGTGAAATTAAAACATAGTGAAATTGTTCACAACATCAATATAGTGATAATTAATGGTTTTACAGTGCTATTTTTTTGTATTTATTCTAGCTTTTCTACTGGACTCATCAGTTGATATTTTTACTATGGGCAGTACTGATTGCGCATGCGCCTTACTTCTGGATATGGTTTCTGTTTCCTGGTATACTGTATGTAATGGAACGAATCCTGCGTACCAAGTGTATAAAGAGATCAAACTACGGTAAAACATACATCAAGACGGCGAAGACTCTGCCATCTAAAGTAAGTCTTGTATATACATCATGTGTGTTTATTGTGATGTACATTATTCCTGTAGACTGTGCCCTCTAGTGACGCGGCGTTCCTGTGACGTCAAATTGACTTACATGGGGTGGGGGTGGGGGTCGCAATAGACCACTTTCCCGGAAGTCGTTTCGGGGTGTGAAGTAAACTTGCACGCGTGATATTGTGCTTGTGGGTTTACCAATCAACGTGGCTACAATAAGATTCCATTTTACCGAAAATCAATAGACTAACATGTTCGTCTTCAAGTTATTTGCACCATGACAAAAGCGGGCGTCGTGCTTACACCTCAGTCTCACTATTTCCGGAAAAGTGGTCTATGTCGTTAAAATCGACACTGTGTTGGTTGTGTAGTCGTACTTTATCTAGAATATGGTAAAATCTCCCATAAACCTACTCTTCAATAATGAACGACCACAGATCATAAAGGTGTCGAGCGTGCCACTCATACAAAAGAAGTGTACACATACAAACTAAGCTAGAGTGGCCCAGCTGTGGTGATTTAAAAAAAAAATGGATAAAAATAGTTTTGCGAAAGGTGGGATGAACCGGAAAACCACCACAGTCTGGGTGATTTCGCGGTTACAGGGGATTTTGCGTTAACACCTCCATTTCGCTATTTTTTTTTTTATTTAATTTTAAATTTAAAAAGAAATGAATCGCCCAGACTGTGCCAGTCTAACACTGAGCTACAGCGACGACGCGCAAGTTTTCGGGAAAATGCCCGGATGTAACACGAAGAACCCATATTACTAGTATTACGTTTTCATTATAACATATATATCCTATTTTATTTTCTTAGGTAGTACATCTTCGGATCAAGAGGCCACCGCATTTCAATTTTCAGTGTGGGGAATATGTTTATATCAATATTCCACGGATCGCTAAATATGAATGGCATCCATTCACGATCAGTAGTGCCCCTCAACAACTAGGTAAGAAATATGACGTCATCCGTCTAACCGAAGACAAATATAATGTACAGCTTTTTCTTTTATGTTACCGGTAGTTTCTGTTGTTGTTGTTGGCGCCAGAAACGCCTGATTCACTTATCCGTATATTCTACAGACATCGTTTTAGCTTTTGTACATAAAACCAAATAAATAATGTATGTTCTATTTCGCAGATACTATATCATTACACATCAGAGCTGTTGGAAACTGGACAAAGAAACTCCACAAATATTATTCTGTGAGGGAGGCATGTGACACACAGCCCAGTCCATCACCGACGAGTAATGATGTCACGTGGGCAAAGAAAGACAGTATTACAACTGTCGATATCCTAAGTGAGTTGGATGCCATGGAATTGCAAATATTAGATATAGAAGATAATATGAGTTTACCGAATGTACTCATTGCAGATGAAAAACGCTGCGACATAAATCCACGTGACCGATCTACTGCCAATGAGAACGACGATGATAGGATAGTGTTTGACTTATTGGATATCCATTCTACGTCACCTCCGCTACAAACCATGTCCGGTGTTGTTCAAAAAGAGGACAGTGACACTGAGTTGGAAGTTAGTTAATTTTATATCGATAGATTCATGTCTTGTTTTGGTTAATCCACTGCGTTAATTTTCTTAATGTTTAATCTTAAAAACTAAACAAAGTGTTGGCGAGATTTGTTTACGCTACCCCTAACCAGAGAGGTCAACTTTTTTTGTCTTTGCTAACAGAAAACATATCAATATATATAGTTTTCCATTTCAAAATATCATCAAAGAGGCACTACGAATAATTTTGACTACTAGTATTTCAAAATAGTGAGATCTATAATAATACAAATAGTATTCATTGGTGAAATAACGAAAAATCCAACTGCGCATGCGCCAGCGGCCTGAGTTTTTTTATGTGTACAGGTAATTCGAGGTACACGCACATAAGCCCCGTATTCGTTATTTTATTCAATGTATACTGCTATACAACGTTTTCATTTTTCGATAAGCCATACTCTACTTTGTTTATCAATAGGCAATATCAAGCAAACATATTTAAAGTGTGGTGGTCGTCGCGCCACGCATGCGCGAGATTTGTGTTGACAAAAAAAACACTGATATCCACACAATCTAACGCGTGGTGAGCACGAACGCGAGTTTTGATCTGAACGCGATGTGCACTAAATACCAACTTCGACTTTTTGAAATTTTCGTTGATGGTTCCAATTATCCAACGTACCGTCCCTGTTGAGGTAATGTGATCTGCGCTACGCAAGGTCACCATCTTTGTTCATATGGGACTCATATCACGTGCTTGAATAGCGCAACGACCACTTCCATTCAAAGATACTCAAAAATACCCCCACGTCCTCCGTGTAGTCTATTTAATGTTACTGTAGAGGCACTAATTATTCACGGTGTTTTAATTTCGGTCTTTTCATTGTAAATATATGCAGTAAATATCGCTAAATTAAATCTTCATGAATATGTAAAATCACTATGGAACTCATTGTCTCCATGGCAAGTTCATGAACTCGAAATCGGTGAATACTAGTATGCTCAAAATTAAATGCCAGTGAAAGTAAATGATTTTACAGTATGTGATTGTTGTTATATTGCAGGTATACATTGATGGTCCATATGGTTCCCCTTCTCAACACATATTTGACTCGCAGCACGCTGTCTTGATCGGTGCGGGTATTGGCGTCACGCCATTTGCTTCAATTCTACAGAGTATTAACGAGCAATTCAAATCCACGAAAAACGTTTGCCCAAAATGCAGGTATGCGTGGAGGGAAGAACTGCCAGAGACGAATCTGACTCTAAAAAAGGTAAAATTGTTGTGTTTTTTTTTGTAAATATTCGGTAAAGTTGCCCAGGAAGTCGGCAAACTTACGTGGAAAGTCGATCAAGTTGCGTAGAAATTCGCCATGAAAGTTGTTAAAGTTTCATGGGAACACAGTAAAATTTACTAGAGGGAAAGTCGGTAAAGCAGGTGAAGTTACATAGGACGTGGTTATTTCCTTGGTCGCAAAACAATTCTGCAATCTTGAGGTAACCACCAATGCCACTGTGTCACAATCCGAAGTAATCAGTCGATTGAATTTTTGAGTGTTATTGTTAATCATATAAATTTGCCGTAACAGTAACACTGTTATAACAACTTTGTGTTGATGTTGTATTGTTCCTTGTGATTGAATAAAATATTATTTTATTTTCCCACCAGGTCGATTTTTATTGGATTAACCGGAGCCAGACATCATTTGAATGGTTCGTGAATCTATTGAACCAATTAGAACAAGAGCAGTCTGAATTATCGAATTTGAACAACATTATCGATTTTCATCTGTACATGACGTCAGCACGCGGCAAGGGCGATCTTGACAGTTTTGGCCTCCAGATGGCGCTTGATCTAATACATAAGAAGGAAAATCGTGATATGATTACAGGATTGATGACAAAAACTAACCCTGGCAAACCAGATTGGGATGAGGTAATGCCCATTAATTTGATAATCTAATTTATGTTGTTGATTAAAATGATATTTTTTTTGATAGCATATTCATAAAACATATACATATATTATTCACAATAGTGACGTTTTATTTATTGCAAACATGACAGCCTTGAGACAATTGATATGTTTATTAAAAATTTAATATTTATTTTGTATATTTTTTTTTGCAGGCATTCCAGGCAATTGCTGCAGAGAACAAAGGAGATGTAACAGTGTTTTACTGTGGGCCATCTAACCTAGCGTCAATATTAAAACGGAAGTGTTGCCAATACAATTTTAAATTTCGACAGGAGAACTTCTAGACATATTTCTGCAAAACCAAACAATCGAGAATTTTATATTATATTGTAACATATCATATATTTTAAGTTATGCCAGATATCGATTTGTTTCACGAAATAACATTTATAACAAGTACATTTCATTGATAACATTGACGGATAAAAATCTGAATTAGAATACAGTAGACATAATATATCAGTAATTCGGTGTATCATTATCGTTCTTCATCCGGGTTCTTCATCGTTGTGTCTGAAACGGTGTGTATCATGATGAAATGGAACACAGTGGCAGACTCGCTGTCTCTGCTTGAGAGTAAACAAGACGATCATGTGAACACCTTGCTTTCTACTAGTATATTCCTTTTTTTAGCCTAACGTTGAGAGGCGGAAACAATTCCGCATCAACAAGTACAAGTTGATTTCGTTTCACCGTCCATAGCTGAGACATTATTGCGAGCTATAACCTTCATAATAACTGGCTACACCAATCAGAAAGTAGCTTGTCTGGTGACAGTTTTTTTCGCATTTCAAATTCTGCCTTTTATATATGTATATTCTGTGAGGAAAATCACAAGGTTACTGGTACTTGGTCGTGTTTGCGCAAAAATGCATATATATATATATATATATATATATATAT
>NW_003149267.1:182316-193387 GCF_000003605.2 Saccoglossus kowalevskii | reverse complement strand
TATATATATATATATATATATATATATATATATAACTGTAGTATACACAACATATGATCTAAATAAATTATATTTTATATGCCAGCATATTATACGTAAATGTTTGTAGACTGATCTCTCAAAGTTATTCTATTGTGCGGTGCCATAAAACCAAACTGTCACCGCATTAATGGGTTTCATTAGTATTTAACGAGTCCGCATTGAACCAATCACACGTAACGTCATCCTCATTCTACTATGCAGCTATTTGCCACTTATAAATAATTCATATACACTGAGGTTACCATGGAGATATGTTCATACCTCCAGTAGACTAGCCTGGGATTACCGATGTATAAACTTGCAAATGCAATGCATAACGGGCGGTGGTCGTAGCGTAGCGCTTGTCCGAGCTTCATGTAAACAAACAATCGGTTCTTTACACGCGTTGCGTACGTCGCTATGAGTCCCCCATCGAACAGGACGCGACGTGACGACCACCGCCCTTTAATTGATTATTTGATCGACCACATGTCCACACATGTTGTCATATTGACTGTGAACGATTTGCATGTTTCTATGGACACGCCAAAATAAACGACCCCGCGCCATATGGTACATTTGTGTTAATAGGTAAATTTGGAAAATTACCATAACGCGACGTTTGTATTTACAAAGCGAAGTTTCAAATGTTTCCTGCTGGTATGAAAGTCTAACGACCAGAATGAATTGGCTACGAAGTGACGTCATGCTGACGTAGTTCGACAGTAAAGTGGATTACTTTGTTCAGAGCAGTGACTACTAATACAACAAAATGCAATCAACTGCGTCGCCATCGCCGCCACCGAGACACCGCGTAATGCCGTTGAAGATGGTTAAAAAGTTTGGGCACTACATCGTAACGGCGATAGTTCTGGCTGCGATGGGTCTCCTGATTAACTCCTGGCAGAATGTGGTGGATAAAAAACACACATATGAAGTAAGCGATGCTGTGATATCTGCGTTTCGTAGCAATGATAGCGAGATACTTGATCCAAGACGCCAGGACATTCAGTTTTTTACAAAAAATGGCGATAACAGTTTCAATCGTGGCACACTCGACAGTGGTGCCAAGACGCAACATATAATTATATTGGCAGCCTTTAGGACTGGTTCCAGCTTTACAGCAGAATTATTCAATCGCAATGACGACTTCTTCTACGTGTTTGAACCGGGCCTTCTTCTAACACAATGTGCGATGAAATCGGGGATGTCGGATGCTGTCTTCCCTGCGCTATATTCGCAAATGTTAGAAAACATATTACACTGCGACTTTGAAATTGCAAGCATGCAATGTTATCTGCAAGAACTCTCCGCTTTGTCAAATTCGTCGAGATTACGCTATATTCCGTCACTCCAATGTAAACACTCCAATGTGAAACCATGTTCGATATCAGCTGAATCTCTAGGGGAGGTATGCAGGAACAAAAAACACATTGCTGTTAAAACCATACGCGTTAGACAGATAAATGAGGCATTGCATTTAATACGCGGTGAAACGCTAAACACTAAACTCGTGCACGTAATAAGAGACCCTCGTGGTAGGATCGCTTCGTGGTTGAAGTTGAAAAGAGGGGCCAAACCCAAGTATGACTCGGATGACTTAGATATGCAAACGATGTGGACTGCAAACACATACTGTCAACAAATGTTAGATAATTATATAATTGGACGTACTATGACTAATATCGGATATTTCGACACCAAATATACATTCGTTAGATACGAAGACATGGCGGAGAACCCAGAATTATCGGCGGAAGGTCTGTATAAAACATTAGGATTACATTTCCCAACAAGTATTCGTGACTGGCTACAGGATAACACAAAGACGAGTAAAGGCGGCGATTTTGGGACAAGTCGAAACTCCAAACAACAAGCCCAAAGCTGGAGAAGTAAGCTAACATTGGCAGCAGTGAGAGCTGTGGAAGCACTGTCGCCGTGCAAAAAATTACTCTCCACCTTAGGCTATGTGACTCCCCAAAATAACTCTATTCTTTTGAACCTGAACATCAGTCTAGTTCAGAAAGTGCCGGATTTTATAATAAAGGAACACAATGCTACATGGAGACATTTTTATTGAATATCATGTACTTCTAGAAACGGTGTTGGATTGAGACTTACAGGTGATTGGCGTAGTATGGTAATAATTAATAACGTGACCTAATGAGTCTCAATCTGATTAAAATCTAATGTATTGTACGGCTTGTATTTTATTTATTTATTTTGTATTTTTTTATGTTTTTTGTTACGTACTTGTGATTTGGTATATGCACAGTCCCTCCGGATAGAGGGACTGTGGTATATGTTTAACTATCGCCACATACATCGATCCTTGTTGGCTTTCGCAATTACCAAAACATAAAAACAAACTATCAAAGAATGAATACTAGATCAAAATAAAATAAATATAGAAAAAAATAAAGGATCTTATTTTAATCAGATTATTACCTCCATGGTCTATAGAAGGTCATAGATTCACACTGCTGAAGCACGTTTTTATGACTCAGCATGTCTCGGTGGCAAGCACGTTTATCACAGGATCTGGTAAACGGTTGACATTGCACAACCCGAGATCGTATGAGTACCAGCCCCCTGGTAATTAAGAGGACGTCAGTCTCACGTTAATAAGGTTTTTAATTGGGCTTTTTCTTGTATTTGTAATTTTATGTGTTTATTTATTTTTATTTCGGGTACTATATGCTAATAAATAGTTGACATGCGTTTTGTTTCGTTTAATTAGAGAAAAGAAAACAAAACTGAAATACATAAAATTAAAATAGTTAATGCAAAGAAATACGCTTTTAACCAGATTGGCTTCGCATGTGCGTTTCCAGAATAACTCATTCAATGTAGGGGAATACAAAAAAACACACAAAAAACTATTTTGTTTTTGCATACGTAATCCCTCTGAAATCAATGCAAATTATGATTATTTCTGTATTAACGAAATTTTCCCACCATTTTCACAGATTTTTAGAGAGACAGAGAAAGCGCTAATATGTTAGAAATTAAACATGTCAAGGCTGTATTGTGAAAACAAACAAGCACTATTAGAAAACTTATAAATTTGAAGTAGCTGAGACTATGTATTTTTGCAAGTTAGAATGTTGTAATTCTTGAATAAACAAGTCATTGTTAACGACACAGTCCCCGTCCAAAATATGGGTTATCTGACATATCAATTTGATGCTGATGAAGTCATTGAGACTAGATTGAAACCATTAATAGGAGATGGATTTGTAAAAAGTTATGATTTAGTGCTTTTACGCGAAAATTGAACATTGGGCAGTCATATTGAATCAAATTACAAAAATAATGTTCATCTTGATGTATCTATTGGTATACTGTCTTTGTACAGAATTTAAACAGAAATGTTCATCACATTCATGGGAAAGTAGGCAGGGGCATCATGAAAAACAAAATGGCCACCAGTCAGCCATATTAGTTTGAATCACAGAAAAAGTATGACATGCAACTATAACCCAATATGTATGATCATCATACTAACTTTGATCCAAATTGGCCTAGCCATCTCTGAGAAACAGCTCCGGACATGTAAAAATTACGATTTAGCATTTTTACATGTAAATTGGGCATTGGCCGGCCATATTGAATCGAATCACAAAAATAATGTTGGTGCACATGTATCCCTTGGTATACTATCTTTGTACAAAATTTAAAGAGAAACGTTCCTTGCATTCAAGATAAAGCAGCATGGGTACCATGAAAAACCAGATGGCCGCCAGTCGGCCATATTTGTTCGAATCACGAAAAAAAAATGACGTGCACCTACAACCTAATATATATGATCATCATACCAACTTTGATCCAAATCGGCCCGGTCATCTCCGAGAAACTGCTGCAGATACGTTTAGGTATCAGATATGGCAAATTTTACATTCAAAATGGCCGCCAGTCGGCCATTTTTGCTCCGATCATAAAGTAACTTGACGTGCATATTTAAGACATTATGCATTGTCTTCATGTAAAATTTGAATGAAATCCGTCAATGGCTGTCCGAGATATAGCTCCGGACGTACGTACGGACGGACGGACGGAACTAATCTAAATTACAATAATAATAATAACTTTATTACACTACTATGCCATCAGAGGGCGCAGTATGGTAAATAAAATGCAAATCATAAGAAAAAATACAGTAGCTAAACTATAAGATAAAATTAAAAGATGTTAAAAGCTTAATAGGAAAAACAAATTAATGATAGTTACAGGATTCTCCCAATGTAGAGGTGATAGCTATCATATACCTGATTTCTTTTTTGCCTTATTTAGAAACTTTACCAGGGGTATGAAGCACGTCATTATTTTAATGAAATTGTCTGTTTTATTTAGTTTATCTTTAATTCCTATTTCTTGAAACAGCTCCCCTCTTTCTTTATCAAGAAATTCACAATTTAGGATAAAATGTTGTTCGTCCTCAACTGAATTTGTATGACATTTTTTACAAAATCGCTCATCCGCAGGAATTTTTGGTCGTTGTTGTCTGCCTCTTTCAATTTCTAATTTATGATCACTAAGCCTAAATTTACTCACAATTCTCCGAAGGCTCAAGTTTGTTATTTCTGTCAGGTAAGTTTCTATTTTCAAAAACAATTTAAATAATTTACATGTTCTCATTTTATTGCCATCTTTACCATGTTTACTGTGAGGAGAATTTAAGCTTTCTTTCCATAATTTTTCATAATCTTTTGTGAGTTTTATTTTAACAACATTTGAGATTTGATCAATGTTATTCGCTTTATGGTTTAATTTTATTGTTTCAAAGTCATTGTGTCCCATTATATTTTCTATATGTTTTATCCAGCTAGAATTATTCTTAACTGCTTCATCGAGAGCACATTTAAGTATATGGTTATCAGGTAGGGTATTTAGCCCGAACCATTATTTAGTTGCCAATGTCGATGCCTTTATTCTTATTGGCATTCTGCCAAGTTCTCCTTTAATACCGATTACTGATGTAGTTATACTTATGAAACGATAGAATTGATTACAGGTTTGTTCAAGATTATTGTCATCTTTTAATTAATCACAAGCCTAGATTTCTGCCCCGTACATTAAAATTGGTGAAATTAGTTGGTCAAATAACTTTAAACACAGTGAAGGGGACACCATTTTGTGATTTAATATGGTTTGTCGTATAGAGAATAAAGCTTTCATTGCTTTGTTTTTTTAACATAGTAAATTTGATTTAAATTTTCCATTTGGTGTGAATATAGTGCCTAAATAACAGAATTCACCCACTGCTGTAATATTTTGATTATTAATTGAGAAATGTTGATTGCCAGTATTAAAAACCATCACTTGTGTTTTCTTTATGTTTACTACAAGGCTCCATTTTTCACAATAGTTGGCTAGTTTATTTAAACAATTTTGTAGACCTTCGGGAGTCTTAGACACCAATACTAAATCATCTGCATATTGGATACAATTTATATGTTTTTTACCAATCGAGACTGGGTCATCGTCCTTTTTACCAAATAAATCGGGTAGGTCATTCAGAAATATATTAAAAAGTGTTGGTGAAATATTGCATCCTTGCTTAACACCACAAGTAGACTTAAAATTGATAAGCAACTTGATAACGCAATCGCTCTATAATTATTTGGGTCGGATTTGTTGCCAGATTTATGCAAAGGGACCAGTATTGTTGATTTCCAGCTTTCTGGGAATTTACCTTGTATTAAAGGGGAGCAGAGGTGTGGCTTTTGACACTCTGTACATGAAATCTGAGATCTATGAATTAATTATGGTGATAAAAATAACTTATATGTGTTGCGAAATGCCCTAAATATCGGGTATAAAACGAGCTGTGAAGCAGACGACAAACGTCCGCTTTTCCTGGCGTCATTTCGCTTCTAGAGGGCCAGTCAAATGACGTCATCAATGAACACTGATAATTGAACCCATTCATGCTAGTACGTCAATCCCATAGAAATGCTACTATGAAAGACCTTGTTAACTGACTACTTAAAAGTTGAAACATGGCGAGGTGTTGGGTTATGAATTCCATAACGATTCATGTTATGTTTCTCGAAAATAAAAAATCACGTTGTTGGTTGCGAGAAATCGGCGAAAGAACTAACCTGAAAGTAAAGACAGTACAGCGTTCTGGCTATAGTAAACAGTGAGTGAATAAATATTGTACGAGTTGAAACTAAATGAGAAATATGCTAATATCACTTGAACCACAGTACTCATTTTGCCCAACTTCCCACTTTTTAAACGACCACATCTTTACCGTTTTTTTTTTCTCTCGCTCGCTTATTGAAAACACCGACCGCTCGCCCAAACACTTGTCACCAGCACAGGAGTAGTCAAAATGTTTGGGGATATACAAAGAAAATTCTGAACGGCTCTTCAAATCTATACCATTCTGTATCGTTCGCGAACAACTTCAGCTGTGTCAAATCACAGTCCCTCTATCATGATATAGAGGGACTGTGGTCAAATACTAGAGGGTACAATATTGTAAACAAATGCCATGATATCTCAGTCATATCGCTATTGTATACACTACCTTTTTTATTCTGGTTTGCACAAACGTTGAATAGCCGTCAAACATTCAAATATATTTAGTTTTTAACTATCTATAATTATATGCACGCAATTTGACCCTTTGACCTAGATTTGATTGGGATGGAATATTTTATTTTAAACAATATTCTGACGTTACTTACTGCCCCAAAAATGTTTCAACACAATTGCGGTATGACTGTCCGATTTACGACCATTCTCACCAATCGCTAGCTTAGGAGAGAGTAGGAAATCAAACAGCCGCAGGTCGCCCGCCTTTTATGCATAGATTTCATGACGCCGTCTGACGGCGGTCGGGTACGAAAAGCTTGCACAGCAATTCACACTTATTGTCAAGACAATGAATGAACAGAAAGGACTGGGAAATTAAAAAGATTATATTTCCACAAAGTTAAATATATCTGGCTGCATCAAAAGCTTGGAAATTTTGCAAAAGACTGAGTGATCAACAACATCATTTTGGGATGCAATTGACCTTTAAGTACTTCATTGCGTAACTTACTGCGCGGCGATGCCGACATCAAGTGAGCGTTGACCGAAGTTTGACCCCCAAGTCACGCACAGAACTGGCGCGTTACCTTAGCAATCTTTTTCTTTCATGCTCCGCGTATATTTTGAGGTCGTTTACTTAGGGACGACGTCAAAAGATCGATGTCGGATAAAAAACTTGTTTCCTTTAGTTTGGGGTGGGGGGTTTTGACCTCAAAAAGTTTCCATCCGACAAAAACGATTTTATTTTTTAATGAAGTCAAAAAAATCTTGAAGTATTTGTAGTTCATTTTTTTTTCTCTATCCAATCATGGACAGAAATAACCGAAAAGGGGAAAAAAAACTAGAAAAATGGTTTGGTTCGAGTGTAAATCTGTGCATCAAATGAGGTGCATTTGTAAAATCTTTTTACACCCACCCGACAGCCAACTGCTATGCCATACTACTGTCCAATTATCAATTTGTATTTAATGGTGAATGTAGTCTGACGCCATGACCAATATTTATCAATTAAGTTTCAGTGGGGGGTAGGGGGGTTTGGAAAAAACTAAAGGAATTAAGTTTTTTATCCGACATCGATCTTTTGACGTCGTCCCTTAGTGCGCTGCTTTTCTAATTACGCAAATTTGTTTACAATGTTGTACCAACTCTAAAAAATTCAACATTGTAATATATCGCTTTCATAATAATAATTACGCAAAGTCAGTTATTTAATATTGAACACAGGTGAAGTTTTGTCCGCGAACGATACAATGTGGTATAGATTTGAAGAGTAGTTCGGAATTTAATAATAGTTAGTACCCGTTGTATCCCCAAACTATATCACCCAAAACCACTATTTCGATCACTCCTGTGCCAGTGACCAGTGTTTGGGCGACCGGTCGGTGTTTTCAATGGGTCAGTGAGAGAGAAAACACGATAAAAATGCGGTCGTTTTCCGGTCGGAAAATACAGTGCGGTCGGATATTAAGCGATAAGCAGTCGATTAAAAGTGGGAAGTTGGACGAAATGATTACTGTAGTTCAGGTGATATTAGCGTATTTCTAAATTAGTTTTTAACTCAAACAATATTTGTTTACTCACTGTTTAGTATCTTCGTTTTCAGGTTAGTTCTTCTGCCGATTTCTCGCAACCAACAATGTGATTTTTATTTGGGATTTCGAGAAACATAACATGAATCGTTATGGCATTCATACGCACAACATTTCGCGATGTTTCAACTTTTAAGTAGCCAGTTAACAAGGTCTTTCATAGTAGCATTTCTATGGGATTGACATACTAGCATGAATGGGCTCAATTATCAGTGTTCACTGATGACGTCATTTTACTGGCCCTCTAGAGGTGAAATGACGCCATGAAAAGCGGACGTTTGTCGTCTGCTTCACAGCCCGTTTTATACCCGACATTTAGGGCATTTCGCAGCACATACAAGTTGTTTTTATCGACAGAATTCATTCATAGATCTCAAATTTCATGTACAGAGTGTCAAAAGCCGAACCTCTGCTCCCCTTTAAAATGAAATTAAATAACTTCAGTAAACATTGAACTAGCAGTTCATTGTTCACTTTAAGCATTTCATTCGCTATTCCGTCTTCATCTGTTGATTTGTTATTTGTTAGTTTTTTAATTGCCATTGTTATTTCAATAATTGTTATTTTTGAATTCAATGTAGAGTTATAATGTTTTTCCTTTTTTTTCCAGTAATGTTTCCTCAAGATATTTTTGACATTTATGTTATTATAAAGTTTACTGAAGTGATCTGTCAAAACGCTACTTGTTAGAATGGGTTCTGTTGTGTTATTGTTTTGTGGACAACGTAACTTTTTAAGTACTGATCAGTATTCATTCTGGTTGGTAACATCTAGCTGTTCCAGATGATTGATCATAGTATTTTTAAATTCTCTTTTCTTATCTCTAATCAATTTAATGTAGTGTTTTTTTGGTTTTATGATAGTTCTGTCTAGCAAAATGATTGTTTGGATTTTTTGATAAAGATTTAGAAATATTAATTAGATCTTGTTTAACTTCACAACACGTCTTATCAAACCACTGCTGTTTAGGTCTTTTTGACTTTCTTGTTTTCTTTGTTATTTTTTAAAACAATTTTCAGCTGTATTAATTAATGTATTTTTTAATTGTTCAGTTGCCGAGTCAATATCTATATTATTGTTTGATAACAATGTAACTTCTAGATACCATTTACTTTTAATGTTTTGGTTAACCACAAAAGCTTGCTTGAGTAGCACATTATTAGAATTCATGGCCCGACTGTAATATTTAATTATAATACAATAATACATTGTAATAATAATTTAATTCATTATGCCACAATGAAAGTTGACAGATCATTTTAGGCTGTTAGAGTTATAAATTGTATACATCTTTACAAATATTTGCTAAAAATAGAGAATTGAAGATAATGTAATGAAATGAACAAATCTGACAGAGGTCCAGTTAAGGTACCTATATACCAAATATCAAAGCATTCAGGTTTACTGGTTTTGAAGAAGAAGTCGAAAATAGCATTTTTGATCAAAAATGACAACAAATATTTGCTAAAAATAGAGAATTTGAGATATGGCCATGAAATATACAAATCTTACAGAGGTCCAGCTAAGGTACCTATAAACCAAATATCAAAGCATTGGGTTACCGGTTTTGAAAAAGTTGAAAATACAATTGTTGATGGACGGACAACTGAAAATCACCTATATGAACAGCTCCGCTCTGTCATTTTCGATGACAGCAGAACTAAAACATAGTGTAATAATGTACAGCTTGCCCTTATGAATATATTCTATGCACAATTCATTATAGATACCATACAGTCAGTTCGCCAGTGCCTCATTTACATATAATTAACATATTTTTTACTTTGGACTGTGTGTCATTTGGAAGTCAGTCGTTGGATGTACTAGTTGTTCCTATACATCAAGATCGACAGCATTTCTGTAAAATATATATTACAAACTTACTTCTGCCTAATAATTTTAGTAGAATCTTTGGATTCTTTGTGTTATCTTAACTATAGTTGTATGTGTACTGATTTGTCCAAAGTCTCTTCATGCATTCTGAAAATTCTTAATCATGAGTGTTTCACAATTTTTTTTACTTGCATTGGACAATAGCATATATATATATTAATATATATTTAAAAAACTTCTGGGCAAATTTTGATATATGTCCGAGGATAAGAACATGTCTTAACTGCTTTCTAACATAGACCATCTCTCAATCTAAAAACGTGTATATTGCAGACATTGACCTTATTATAATAAATGGTGGGAGATTCAGGAGCTGTCGTTATATATAGTTTTGCTTGGTTTCAACTTTATTGATGCATCTCTAACAGTAATTTTAGGAGCCCAACAATTTAAATCAAAGAAAGCTTAGAAAGAACTCCCATGTGCTGAGAGTATTGGAGACACATTAAATATATTATTTAATTCAAAATTACTTGTCATAGATAGTGATAGTGATGGGAAATCAGAAAACTAATAATGCAAATCAGAAAATTAATATGAACAGATTTTAATGGAAAACTAATGAGGTCTGCACAATGTAACAGACCATCTATGTACCAAGTTTTATTGAAATGTGATTGGAACCAAAACAAATTATAAATTATTATGCTAATTAGGGAATTAATATAAATAGATTTTAACCCCAAACTAATCATGTTTGTCTTAGAGCATCTTTGCACTGAGTTTCATTGAAATGGAATAATTAGTAATTTAGATATCAGTGTGATAGCTTAAAAGTGGTTAATTATGTAAATTAGTAATTAATATGTACAGATTTTAACCCACAATTGTCTATTGTTCTACAGCATCCATGTACAAAGTTTCATTGAAATGTGATGATTAGTACTTGAGAAATCAGTGTGAAAGCTGAAAATTAATTATGCAAATTAGGTAATTAATATACACAACTATTTACCCTAAAATTAATCAGGTCTCTTGATAGTCCTAAAGGATCTATGTACCAAGTTTCATTGCAATGTGAT
>NW_003149267.1:124827-138771 GCF_000003605.2 Saccoglossus kowalevskii | reverse complement strand
CTGAATATAGCTGATATAGGTAAATTCAGCTACCTTTTGTGATCTGCCAACAGATGCATCTGTAATTGGCATCCCATTACACGACTATTGTCCATTGAAACTGTGTGCTTTTGTGGTTATCTAATTATTTGTTTTCTAAATTCAGGTCGAGTGCCATCCTTTTCTACCGCAACAGAAATTGATACAATTTTGTAAACATCGTGGTATTTCAATGACTGCACATACACCTCTTGGGTCACGTGACCGCAAATGGCATCTGCCGAGAGAACGTGATATGTTGTCTGAAGAAAAAATTGTCAAGATAGCTGAAAAGCATGGAAAAACCCCGGCACAGGTCATGATAAGGTAAATAAATTATCATGCTATCATTTTTAGAGGTCAACTAATTAGTCCCCGTTCGGACGAAGTCCGTAAACGGGGACTTGTAATTCGGTCTCCGTCCGTGCATCCGTGCGTCCGTTCGGAGTCATATCTCAGAATCCCTTGAACCGATTCAGTTCATTCTTTGCATGTGCCTAGTACTTTATCTGGGACATATGCACATGCAGTGGTTTAGCGATTCGATTAAAAATGGCCGACTGGCAGCCATCTTGTTTTTTGAAAATGTTGTATTTTGGACATGCTTTGTCAGTTTTCATTCAAATTTGGTACATAGATTATACATGTTAGGATACATGTCCATGGCGATTTATTTCACAATTGGATCAAGGATGGCCGACTGGCAGCCATCTCGTTTTTTGAAAATGTTGTATTTTGGACATGCTTTGTCAGTTTTCTTTCAAATTTAGTACATCGATCATACATGTTAGGATACATGTCCCAGACTGTCCGTGAGTTCCTGAGTCTGTTCGTCTGTCCGTCCGTTCGTCCGTCAGTCTGTCAATAGTAATATTTCAGAATCCTACGGACAGATTCTGTTCATTCTTTGCATGTGCCTAGTACCTTATGTGGCACATATGCACATGCAGTGGTTTAGCGATTCGATTCAAAATGGCCGACTGGCAGCCATCTTGTTTTTTGAAAATGTTGTACTTTGGACAAGCTTTGTCAGTTGTCATTCAAACTTGGTACTTAATAGGTTATACATGTTAAGTTACATGTCCATGACAATTTATTTCGCAATTGGATCAAAGATGGTCGACTGGCAGGCATCTTGTTTTGTTTTTTTATGCGGTATCTTGGAAGTGCTCTGTCAGTTTTCATTCAAATTTGGCACATACATGTACTTTATACATATTAGGACGCATAGCCATGACAATTTGTTTCAAAATCTGGTCGAGGATGGCCGATTGACAGCAATCTGACTTTTTGGCCTTACTACTATATTTCCACAATTTATGTACCATTTTCATTTGTATTTGGCACATACATCATACATATCAGTGTGTTTCATAATCGGATCAAAGATGGCCAAATAACGGCTGTTTTTGTTTTTGGCCATATTACTATGACACGAAACACGTGTTTGATGTAAATAAACAATCTGTTGTATACGCCACTTGGAACTCAAGTTTCAAGGACCCCCCCCCCCCCTCCGCTTTAATATGTCAAGCATAAAGAGAACTTTCACAAATTTAACGGGAACTGTTTCATTTTCAATGGCTTGTTGAAATCGTAGGGATGGGGGGAAGAGTGACCAGTAAATTTTTTTCAGTTTTCTTACTCCTGTGTGCAAAGCAAACAATAGAAGTCTTGGAGGTTAGTGTGTCTGTCTGTGTCTTTGTGTGTGTGTGTGTGTGTGTGTGTGTGTGTGTGTGTGTGTGTGTGTGTGTGTGTCTGTCGGTCGGTCGGTCTGTCTGTTCTACTGATATCTCAAGAACGAATTATAACATTTCAATGAACTTGGTACGTAGATGCTCTAGGATAATGCTGTGATGTGATTAGCTTCGGTTGAAAACTTGTGTATAATAATTACCTAATTTACATATTAATTAGCCAATTTTAGGCATTTTCATTTGCTTCTCGTGCGTTATGAAACAAGATTTCAATGAAACATTGTATACAGATGCTCTGGGATAATGCACAGACCCGATTAGATGTACAGTAATGACTTCATTTGCATATTAATTAGCCAATATTTAACTTTTCCATCAATATCTCAACCACTCATAAAACTTGGTACTTAAGTTAAATTTTGTGCTTACTAATTACTGAATTTGCATAAATTAACCAATTTACAGATGTTCCACAGATTTAGTACCACTTACCACTCAGCTTTCTTTGATTATTTTTTTTGAATTTGCCAACATTGTACCAAAGTGCATCTTGCATGAATATTTTTTTTCTCTCAATGTCTAGCTTGCAAATCTTTCTTACAAATCTTCCTGCCACCTCTGCCCATGATTTCAAATATTAGACCCTTTAGCTTGCCTAGAATGTTAATGAAAGGTATATGCTGGAAAAGTGTCTCTTATTGGCAGTGACATCGTCATTCCCGACCTTAACCCTGTTTACATTAACTTTACATTTACATTAACTTGAGCAATTCTTATCTGATTTTCAAACGTTGATACCATATTAATCAACTATACAAATCTTACATACTGTAAAACATGTTTAAATAGCTACATGCCATTTTAGTGAATTTGACTCCATGCACGAATTAACTGAATCTTAATTTAGCTAAAGTGTCAACAATCTCATTGTGAGAATATATTCTATTCTAATTAGCGACATCGTGAATTAGTGAAATTATGGATTAGCTAAAATAACACGCTAGCTAAAAAGACACGTTTTACAGTTTTTTCATGTGGGGTATGCTTCGTTAATTACAGGAATGTTAATACAGGAATGACAGCACATTTATTGCTGGTAATGATTAATAAATATCAATAATGGAAGTCCAAGATCTGTTGTGATAATGCAGTAATGGGATACGTTTTCATTGTGTAGTACAAATCATTTTTCACCCCAAAATTCAGCTTCGATATATTGCTCTATTATTTCTACTATTCATGGTATTTTGTAAGAGATAAATACCATATTTTTCAAATAGATCAGTGGAGCTGTAGATACGATGACAGGAGAGAAAAAAAATATTTTATTTGGGGAAAACAAAATCTTGTGGCTCTCTGATTGTCATTGAGATCTTTGCAGCCATTTCTGTCTAATGTGTATCAGTGATACATATCTAACAACTCTGGCATTTATAAGTTGACCAGGGCAGATCGTATATTCTATGGGGGACAAAGTTGTGTTCCATTTCATGTTGTAAGCATCCACTGTATTATAGTCTATACATCTGTATGTAGATTTCAGATTCAAAGAGGTGTTGCCGCCGTACCAAAAAGTGTTACCCCTGAAAGAATCATTGAAAATAGCAAGGTATGTAAAGATAATAAATACAATTTATTTGTAAGATGAATATTATCATGTGAGTGTTTTAACAGACAGTAACGAGAGATCAGGGCAGTTTAGTTGACATGCTGTCTTCTTTCTTGTACTTGGTAATTAGATGTACCCTTATATTCTCTCGCAGGTATTTGACTTTGAACTTGATGCATATGATATGGATGATTTACTGTCATTTCCCATAATAAGACAACACGTACCATATACAAGAGTAAGAATTCATTTTACTTTTTATTTCTACAATTGAAACTTTCATTGTCTTAGTAAATCAAGGATCATGTTTCTCTGATCCTTGTATGTATGCTTAAATAACTGATCACTGGTAGCATAGTGATTGTCGCATCAGACACGTGGCCGGTAGACCCAAGTTCAAATCCTACCTTGGGCTGAACATCAAAAGGGTCGACCCCCTACCCTGGGTGAGTGTGCCACAGACTTTAATGGGAAGGCCAATTCCACCGGCAGAGATTCATTCACTAACGAATGTGACTTTGGGGGAGCCTTGTTTAAGGTCCACAGGAGCCTGGTTGACGCCAGGATAGCACATTAAATTGCCATTTGATAAAGAGATAGCCACACGACCCTGTCATGTAGTTCTAAACATAAATATGACTTCTGTGGCAAAAATACACTGTCGGCCCTAGCACTTGAAATTTGCACATACAAAAAAAAGTCAGAAGAGACAACAGTGGCATTCAATGTCCAGAACTGTCGCCAGGCTCAAAAAAAAAAAAAAAAAATAAATAAAAAAAAAATGTATGCTTAAATATGACTATAATTCATAACTTAGTAACCACAAAATTAAATTTTTCATAAGCTTTGTATATACCCTGTTTTATATCAAATACAATTTTGATGTCGTGTATTATTTTAAAATGCGATAATTCAACTCAATATTAAGCATTATACTTCTGTCTGGTAGGAAACATGATTTACTTGATGAAAGTATTGTAAGTCAAACCCAAATGAAAATATGGTTGCATATCCTTGCAGCTTTTATAGTATTTTTCCCCATCAGTAAAAACAATTTACACATCACATCATTTAAAGTCATAACGTAATTAATACCCGGTACACTGTCTTTTATTTGACCTCTTACAGGATGAAGATGACAACATAATACCACGTGATGACCACCGACCACACTATCCGTTCAATGAACTATTTTAAGATCTACTTAAATATAAGATCTTAGAGCAATATAATATATTTTTATTGGTTGTATTTATTACTAGATTGTCTACATATGTTCTCAATCCCGACATATTTTGAATTGAGACAAATTCAATTAACACTACTTTTACTGACAGATTCAATTTAAACACTACTTTTATTGACCAATTTCAAATCAAACGCCACTTTTATTGACCAGATTCAATTCCAATGCCAGTTTTACTGACCATATTCAAATCAAACGCCAGTTTTACTGACCAGATTCAAATCAAACGCCAGTTTTACTGACCATATTCAAATCAAACGTCACTTTTACTGACCAGATTCAATTCCAATGCCAGTTTTACTGACCAGATTCAAATAAAACGCCACTTTTACTGACCAGATTCAATTCCAGTGCCAGTTTTACTGACCATATTCAAATCAAACGTCACTTTTACTGACCAGATTGAATTCCAATACTGCTTTTACTGAATTTGATGCAGACAAGATTGTTTTCTGGTTATATTTTTCAAATCATTGTTTAGATTGAGGGTTGATTTACATTTCCTAATTAATATATACACATTTAATTATTGTCATTGTAAAACAATTAAATATTATTCAGTGCATTTTCTAAATTAATTATTTTATTTTCCAGCTTTTTCATTTTTTTTTGCTGCGTACCTGCAGGTTTTTCAGCAGTCACCAGATTTTGATGTTTTTTAAATGTTTTGATTTTAGTATTATATATTTTTCATGCAAGTGAAAATTCATCATATTTCAATACACATATATGATTTATTGTTTGTTTTAAATCTTTTTTTGTTTCAGTTATATCTAAAGTGTGATTCATTTTAATGATAATTTGTATATATAATTTGGGCTTTTATGAAATTTGGGGGAAAATGTTTTCATTAAGGTTGCGGTAACCTGATTGTAATCAAAAATATATTAAAAAATCATAATTCTTAGCCCAGTTTGGACATGTTTGGCTTTGGGCATGTGATGATTTATACAATTTGTAACAATATATAAAAAAACAAAAAAATTGTAAAACAATAAAATTTTCCCTTGTTTGAACAATAGTATGTACATGTATGGTAATAATACATTTTAATAAATCAAAAGCATACAAACCCACTTTTTAGAGAATAAATAATTTGAAAAAAATACATTTATATAGAGTATTTATATAACAATAGTAAAAGTGTGCATATTTTCAAATAATTCCTGACTTTTTACAAGCTTACATTTCTTAATTAAGATAATCTACAAGTTATTTTACGTGTACTTATAGCTATGTAGTCCTCTTCTGATAAATCGGATAGAGGTGCATGCAGGTTTCAGAAATTCTTAACTTAATGGATATGACGAGCAAATCTCCTGAACTGATTAAGTTTAAGATGAACCATTATGCATGCCATCACTTGATTTGCTGAACATTGTCATTTGTAGGTACTTATTTGTAAATGGTGTGTTCATAGGGTGAGATACTCGTACATACCGTCACTGTGGGAGGACAGTTGCACATATCAAGCAGGCTGTTTGCTGATTACTTGGCAATATGCTTCAAAAGATGGTATTTATTTATGGATGTGTCTATCAATAAAAAGTAAATATCCACAGATGAGCTAACAATGTGTTCTGTATTATTTTTTTTCTCCATATTCAATGATTTAAAAATTCAACTTTGTCCTAGCAAAACAAGTTTTTGTATTTGCAAAAACTTTGTGGTCATTTATGCATTTCAAATTTGTCAAGTCTCCAGAACCATCATATGTTGCCCCCCCCATCCCATCCCTCTATTGTTCAATGTATTCGTTAAAACTGACATTGTCAGATTCTATGATAAAGGACACCTCAACCAGCTGCTCTGGGTTGGCAACCACTACAGGGCTTTTTGGCACTCGTATGCAAGTCCAACCAGAAGGTCAAGTTATTATGCCCCCCCCCCCCCTCCAGGAATTCTTCTCTCCGGGACATTTCTATGTCCAGCTGGAGTTGCATTATGGGTCTGAGGAGTTTGCAAGAGGCACAGGATCTTCCAAAGACTACTTGTTAAACAAGGCACTGTTGTTGACCAGTGTTTGATGGAACCATGTATCGTTCAATAAGCATAGTAAGGGAAATTCATCTCCCTCCCACCACGTGCATGTATGGTGCAATAACTGGTAGTGTTGAGCTCAAGTTAGGAAGATAGATATTAATTTCAATCCAGAAACTGATAAAATCATAAAGCAAGATTATTCTTGTCTTGTCTTGGCCAGGCTTTGGGAATATTGTTGGCCTCTACTGGGGACATTGTGCAAATATTTGGGCGGGGTCGAAAAGAGCATGTTAATTATGAGTTTAACTCAACATAGACCTGCCATCATATGCACGATTCACGAGATTTATGTGAGTACCATATTGTCATTAATAATGTATAACCCAAATTAGTAGAACAATGTTATAAAAGTTTATTTATTTGTTGCCAAAATTGCCAATCAGGGAATACAGGATATGTTTGGAGCTACGAGTATGTAGAATACATGTTCAAAGTTAAGATTGTGTGGCATAAAATGATCAATCTACATTTGTAGTTTTTATTTAAACGTTAATTATCAAACGTGATAGTGCTGCTAAATTGGCAGTTTTACAAGGATTTTGAGTTGAGCTTAGCCAGTATAATCTTGTTCATTAATAAATAAATAAACGCTGCTCGGACTGATAAGTATGATATATTGAAGATAATATTTGGTAATCGTAGTCCTAAATAACTATTAAAAATAGCTAGACGTTTCGAGCAATGGCTCTTTATCGATAGCATAGAAGCAAGTGTCACGATCATCCACATTTTCTCGCTAGGTAATAAATTAATGATTTGAAGTTAGAATCACATTCCATCATCTGTTTGGGTTATGTCTAACAGATAAATTGACTGGTCACATACATGCATATTGGCTAATGATGGCTAAGTGAATTTGTAATATTTTCTATAATCTTAACATTTTGGTTTCTGACGTAATAATTGAATTGGCGGAAAGTAATCGCAATTGAGATTTCAGCTGTGGTTCTCTAGTTTTTGCCTGTGGTGGCGGCATTTTTTTTTATTAAAGTGACGAAATTAAATCAAAATCTTATTTGCAGTTTGAGACTTATTTCAGTTATTTGCACATCTCGTTGCCGCCCACGGGCCCAACAAAAATAAAGATAGGTCAAAGGCAAATTGAATCATTGTTTCCAGTCTGTTATGCTCCTCGTGGATGACCTGCAATGTACATTATAGAAAAGTGACATTTTTCATTGTCTGTAACGAAATTTGGTTATTTTAAGTTATTTTCGGGTACGTTTTATAATTTGTGGAGATTTTTACATAACTATCAAAAGTAACGAATACAAAACTATGTCTCCGTTCCCACGCGACGAATCAACCGGTGTATATTGATAGGAAATAAATGGCAACAGAATGGCCAAGAATATATTTATATTGTTTGTGTGAACGTTTTTCACAATTATTTATTTCTAAATTCAACTTTTTCCCAACAAAACGTTTTTTTCTCTCTGTATTTACATGTTTTTTTGTAATTACAAAAACATTGGATAATGCAGATACATTGTAGCCATATGGAATACAATGTTCTTGGCACGTCCGGGTGTATTAAATAGAAGATAAACGGGCTTGTTCGAACAAATAATATGTACGTTTTTTACCGAGCTAGAGCTTGTTCGTGAACGGCGTCTTAAATAATCGGCGTTAAAGTCTGATCGAGTAAATGCTATTGTATCGTTGGCTTTAGACAAACGATGAATTTATTGGCGACCCGTGACTTTGAAATGATAAAATATTCAACAAAATATCATTGATAAATGTTCACATGAATATTGAGGAGGTACGGTCTACTTGACCATCGTAAAGGCCATTTCCACTACTGGATTCGGAGCATACCTCGAACACATCTGGTCCAGATCTATACCGGTTGATACTTGGTCCCAATGATCACGCAGCTGTTCAATGTGTGTCCCCGATATTTGTTTAATCAATTGCATTTGTTCGTGAATTATTAACTCAAAACGCCACCTTTCTCCAGAAGTCCCGGCCTGGTTGTATATACCACACACAAATGCTGTTAAACCAACATTACGCAGGTATAACTGAAGATATGATTAACCCAACAAATTAGGGTGTGAGCAGAATTTATGACAGGGGGGTTGGGTGAGAAATTATTTTGTTTCACTTTTTTTTCGCAGCCACCCCAACTTGTTGCATACAAAATTGGCAGCCCCCAACCAACCACCTATTGTTTTCATGATCCCTCTCGAATACCCATTTTTTCAATATGTTTACATTCCATAAAGAATACATGCATCATATCTGTGATCATGCATTTACGATGATATGTGGCCATATTAAATACATGTACTTAAATATGCTGAGGTACACATGTATCCCTCATGGGGTTTCCGTCCATGATGTTTGGAAAGCACAGAGTGTCTGTCAAAAATTAAGCACATTCTCCCAAGATATCACAGCCTTGCAAGTGACGTTAAAGAACAGAAAGACCCAATTATATGACAACAACCACAATCCCAAACCGTGGACCAACAGCGTTTTATTGAGAAGAGATTAGATACCCTTGAGAGGTGGTTGGAAACAGTGTCAAGTCGAGAAAATGACATAACGCACACTATTCAACAACTGACGTCTCGCTTTCATAACACTCGTGTTGCATCAACAGAACGAGTACGAACAAAACGTAGAAAGAAAGAAGACAAGGGCGGGGGATACCAGAAGAAAGGAAAAAAAGAACCATCAAACAGGCAAAGATGCTAGTGGTTGACGCATACAGCTCTGATATGGGAGAAAAAGTTGTTAAATCCAAATATGGACATAAACCAGATACGGTTATTAGTACTAATAAAATTGCCAAACAGAAGCTGTTGCCCAGGAAACACCTCAATGGTCTAATATACTTGAGAAACATCAATGCATTTGAGGACCCTGATAATGCTGATAACCTGATTGCAATTTTACAAGCCCGTCAGAAAAAGAAACATGCATTAACCTCAGATCCTGAGTCTGAAGAGTCTGAATGATATTGGTACAAACATCGTCTCCTGTAATACCATGAGAGTTTAATAGAGTGGGTGTTGCATTAGGGGGAATTGCGTGGCTTGATTAAAGTACGTTGTACTTGGGGGACAAGAAAAACATTGTTATAGCAAAGTATATTGAATACAATAAGTGGTACCAGGAAGAAATGCATACAGTTTGTTAAATCAGGGTGCTAGTTTCTTTGCTTTTAAAAAAAACAAACTATTATTCATTATTTTATATGCCCACATTTCCTCTGTTGCTACCTTTAATACATATTTACAAAGGTTTCATATACATATAAAATACTTTTTTTGAAGTTTTTTCCACCATAAAAATTTACAATCAAATCACATCGTTCTTTGGTCAAACTACATGTTTACTTATACTGTTGTTCCATGTTTTATTTATACTAGTACATCTACAAGTATGTTTTGTTTTTCTTAAGTAAAAAAGTGAATCAAATATGACAAATAGTTATACGTTGTCGTGTTTTAAAATTTAAAACAGCTGTCTTAAAATTTCAAAGCCCCCCTGAGCCACCCATAATTTTGTCATGCCCCCCATTTTCTCACCCCCTCTGCCATAAATTCTGCTCACACCCTTATTACGTGTCTCATGCATGAGCGAGTGAGACGTGATTTCCAAAGTCTGTTGAGGGCGCTGTTGTTGAAGCTGTAATTTTTGCATCGTGAACCGATTGTCGGTGGAAATTTCACACCAGAGTATTTTTAGACGTAAGTATAATCGGAGGTACATTACTTGTACCTCTGGTATATTACTGCCTTTATGAAAGTGGTCGTTTTGAATATTTGAAACTCGAAGCATGGTTAATTCTGATCTAGTTTGAAATTTCGATTCGTGATTGTGTGGACATAGTAAACGTATTGATCTTTGTCAGTGCCCGGTAAGGCAGGAAGGCGCGACATTGCACTTTTTAACGTTATCCGATATTATCGTCTAAAAATGTCTAAGTTAGACAGGTCTGTCTGGGCAACTATTGCAACTGTTCGTTTTTCTCCGATAATATCGATAATATCGTCTAACAATGTCTAAAAAAGTCTAAACATGTCTAAGTTAGACAGGTCTGTCTGGGCAACTATTGGGACAGTTCGTTTTTCTCCGATAGTATCGATAATATCGTCTAACAATGTCTAAAAAAGTCTAAAAATGTCTAAGTTAGACAGGTCTGTCTGGGCAACTATTGGGACAGTTCGTTTTTCTCCGATATTATCGATAATATCGTCTAACAATGTCTAAAAAAGTCTAAAAATGTCTAAGTTAGACAGGTCTGTCTTTGCAACTATTGGGACAGTTCGTTTTTCTCCGATATTATCGATAATATCGTCTAACAATGTCTAAAATGTTTAAGTTAAACAAGTCTGTCTGGGAAACTATTGGGAGAGTTCGTTTTTCTCTGATATTATCGATAATATCGTCTAACAACGTCTAAAAATGTCTAAGTTAGACAGGTCTGTCTGGGCAACTATTGGGACAGTTCGTTTTCTCCGATATTATCGATAATATCGTCTAAAAATGTCTAAGTTAGACATCTCTGCCAGAATTTCATTAGATTTTATTAGACGATAATTATCCGATAATGATTTATATGACATTGTCGCGCCTTAATGGAGGCGGTAAGGGTCTTTTTACACCAGCCCGAGACAAAAATGTTTAAATAATAACACATGTTTGTGAGGGTAATATCACGATGTGTTGCCTGTCCAAGGGATGGTGGTCATGATCATCAATATTATGGTCATGACTAACAGCCCGGAAACGGAAATGGGACAAAAACAAAAGATTTTTCAAGTTAGCGTGGGGGAAATAACGTTGCTAAGTATTATCGTCAGGGAAAGCTATTGTTTAAGCTAGTCAGTGATTGGTTGCTGGCAATGTTTGGGGGATTTTGACCAGTTTGTGACGTAGGCTTGACTTAGAGAATGTGTTTAATATTTGTTTTATCACACAAGACACTTCGCGATGAGCGTCTTTTGCGGTCAGTAATATTTACGAACATTTGTGTTCACTATTTTATAAACTGGCTTGGCCAATCACCAATTAGACCATGCCACAGCATTTCGGCTACTTTTCCAACAAATCCAAAATCACTCGATAATTTTGTTTACTTTACACTTGTACTATGATTACATTTTAAGTTACGATAATTTTAATGCATACATGTACATGTACACTCATAAAAATACCCCAAAATAAGAGAATTTAGTATATAGCATTGACAAAAAACATTATTTTTCCTTGTCTTAATATTGCATTTTTTCTATCTGTGTAACTTCATGTGGAAATCCTGATGAGATTTAAAGTTCAGTTCACAACTAACGGTTTTGCAATATTAGAGGCTGTGAACTTGTCCATGGAGGCTGCAAATTAATAAATATTGTATTCAATGATATTTATTTTGTATTTACATTTGTAATAAGTTCCGCAGTATCTTTTTCTTACTGGTGTGACAGTGTAGTGTTTTTGTTTTGTCGACTGTTGTCAGTTGTTTGTTTTGTGTTCTAGGAATTTTGTACAAAAATCAGGTATCTTATTTCCATTTTGCAGTATATCATAGTCACAGTACTTGTATACTTTGTTACCCAGCATAAATGTCGAATTGTTCGGAAGCATGAGATTGTAATGTACATTTTGTTCATTCGGAGTCCTATGTTGACTATGTCTCGGCCCGTTTACTTACTTGTTGTCAGTGTCTGAGTGGTATATACAAATTACGACCAAGTGAACATCAGAATATTAAATAAACTGAAACCTAAAAATCAGTTGCCCATGCCAAGAGAGCGGCAGAACCAAAACAATCTGTCGGCCGTCGCCGTCCACAGCAGCGATATGATTTTATACATCGAAATTGAGAATCGCATGTGTAGACATATTGCATAGAAATAAACACTAAATACATCTATCCCGGCCAGCAATCGAATCATAATTCTTCATGAGTGAAGTAACTGGCATTTCCATCTATTTGCTTCTATTCCCACTATCCTAAATCGCTCAAGTGAACGTTGTCAAATTCGCATGTTCATACAGTGGCGTAAACATAGGGTATATAATCAAGCAGACATCCACCATGCACAAATCCATTCCACGTTTTTAAGACGCGCACAACTTTAACATGCATTTCTATGGGCTCTGCGCGAGCTGTTGTGGAACACTGAAATGTCGCAGCCAGGGATGCTGTGGCGCGTTCTACGCTGTGAGCATTTTTATGCATTCCACCCAGATGCTAACTGCAAAAATGCTCTAAGCTGTATGACTTGTGAATAGAAGGTGTGGTACCTTCGTGAGAAAGTAATTTCATTCACTTCTACGACACTGACATTTTTATCTGTCGAGTGGTCAAATAACTTGCGTTTAAGAATTTCTCAATTCATTTCAAAAATGTTATACTTGATAAATTGAGTGATTCACACTACTGAAACATGGTTACTGAAAAAATAGTATCCATGGCTGAAAATAACATTTAGTGAGTGTAATTCGCAGTTTTTTCACCAAACAATGTATGCTATTGGTTAATGGGAAACCTGTTATAATACATAAAATAAAATACTTCAAACACAAGTAACCTGTAGAATGCTGTGTGGGTAATATTTTTATATTGATTTTTGTTGCATTTGCAGCAAATAGTTACCAAACAATGAAAGATCTATAGGATTGGATATACCTCTCAGCTGGCTTCACATGCATAGTTCAAGACTGCCTAACCGGTGCTTATACCAGGATTTGGTCACAGCACCTAGGCGGTATGTGGTTACAGCTTCATGTTCCGAGTAATCGCAAGAAATTGACATGACAATAGAAATTCATGAAAGACTGGCATTCCCATGCAATTAACAGCGAGTGAAATTCCTGGGATTGAAACATATATTTTGAAGTCACTGATGTAGGCAACGAATAACTGCAAGTTGACATAAAGACGAGGTAGTTTATTTAATCAGTGCTCAACTAGAAGCTGAAATTATAATTAATTTGTTTATTTCAATTTCTCCTGAAGTCAAATAGAATACACTGGTGAAACACGGTTGTGACCGTGGGTGAAAGGGTGTTTTGGGATGTAGCTTACATTGTGTATGGAGTGGTAGGGTCAGGTGTAATTTGTTCATTTCCAACTCTTATGAAGTCACATAGAATTTCACTTAATTTATTTTTGCTGACATGTTTTCAAGCATTACATGTGAATACAATTTCACTGTGCTGTGTCTCAATAGAGTATGAGGAAATGGCATTTTCACTGGAATTTATTTCAGGGAAAAAATGTTTTCAGTGATAATTTAGTATTATGACAGAACCCCTTACCCTCCCCGTGGCTTTCATTGCGTATGGAAGTTATTTTCACGAGTGATGCG
>NW_003149267.1:79984-96209 GCF_000003605.2 Saccoglossus kowalevskii | reverse complement strand
TATGTTGTCTTTATTAAGGAGGGGAAAGATGTAGTAATTTGCATGTCAATGAACTTCTAATAGATGTGTCTACATAATTACAACTGCCCTGTATTTGACCATCTGGTTAGTTATGTAACTCTCTTTATATAAAGGCTGTACATAGACAATAAAGTTAGTCTGTATTGGTGATTGCTGCGTGTGTGCTTGTCTCTTTCTCTGGTCTGCAACCATGAAGTATTACAGTTGTGTATCGAAATTGTCCACTTATACAACCTCAGACTAGTAATACAATTGCATGAACTGTTTTTGTGTTTATTAGCTTGTTTCTGTTTGTGTAGATTCTACTGCAGGGAATTTATGTTTTACACACAAGAAAGGAAATCAAAGAAAGCTTAGACAGAACTCCCGTGTGCTGAGGGAATAGGGATCATGATGTAATATTCGGGAATATTTGAAAATGGTAAACAAATTATGAATGATCTATTAAATAAGGAGCCACCAGTAGTCATCTACACACATAGACATCGTATACCTACAATAAGCCTACTTAAAAATATGCATAAAAAGTCTACACAAAATTGAAACATTAAAAAGAAAACTGAAATAATTCATAAAACATTGAGGAAAATGAAATGCAACGAAAATAGTAAACAAATAAATGCCCAAAATAAACTTATAGGGCATTTAAAAATATTTTAGAAATTTAGTTAACACGGAAAACGAAAAGTAGCAAGAGCAACTATGTAAATTTAAAACAATCACAATCTAAATATCTAAAATTCAAACCACTATCTTAATATCAATATTTATTTATTTATTTATTTATTTTATTTATTTTCAGTTATGTATATTAATAAGGAAGGCATCACAATCTTTTCGATTGGTTCGTATATCCCAAAAATCGACATGGTAAAACTACAACCATCGTACAGCTCAGTACCATAACAAATATTAATAATTTACGGCAGACGTACTTCTCGGTACATAAAATTCACACACACACACACACACACACACACACACACACACAGACAGACTAACTGCAAAGACTTCCTTTTTGTGCTTCGCACACGGGAGTCAATAAAAAAAGCACGTTACTGACTTTGTTATTAGTACTTCATTTTATACATTAGTACATGTATGTCATATCATGGATGTACTAACATCCATGGTCATATGTACCACTTCCTGTTATTGTGCTGTTGCTACGGTCAGCATTGTATTGTTTTATTTCTAAAGGGGTGTGCTTGTATTATGATTCATTAATGAATCTTCTATTCAAAGTCAGACTTCTCCAGAATTGACTTCCTGTTCTTTGTTTGATTTTTTTTTAGATTTTTCCAACACAAATGATGAAGGGAATGAAGGTGAACAGGAGAAAGTCATTGACTTAGACACGAACTGAGTTGAAACAACTGATGATGAGGGTAAGTTATTTTCAATACAAATATGACTGAGTATAATAATAAAACTGATGATTATCACATGGTACGATCTGCCTTGTAGTACAATTTTATATATAGTTTTCTCTGCATGTAGGTCATCAGAAATCTATTCCTCTCAAGAAAAGAGTGCTACTGATGGAAGATAGTCCATTAGATGATCTCAAACATGGCAAGTTTTATTTTCACCTTTATTCAAGTATTAAAAGGGGGTGGTGGTGGTATACTGTAAAATACTAAGCTGGATTTAATTTTCGTTAAATAGAGTTTTTCGGTGTTTTGTTTTGAATTTATTTTCACTGATTTTTGACAAGTTTATGGTAAAATGTAAGAAAAAAAAGGTATATTGGCTGGATTTTATTTTTACTGAATCATTCTTTCAACGAAAATTAATTCAAAGCGAAAATAAAGTATTCCACAGAACTTATTATAATTGATTTTGTTCCTACCAAATGTAAAACATTATCCAATTTTGTTTTTAAAGATTTAGTATGAAGCATTTCTACGCAATCATATCCCTTATGTATATACATGTATAAGAATTCCAATGCCGTTAAATTGAAAGTTATGGGCAACTGTACATCAGAATCACTGGTAAGCAGCGACAGCAAATGTTGAGTGAAAAAAAGGATAATATATTTTCTGTTAATGTGCCAGCTAATTTTCCACAGAAATTATTCATTTTAATATTTAAAATATTTATTTTAAACATTCTCATCTGTTAACAGAATCAAAAAATGCCAAAAGGATCGTGAAAGTAAATTGGAAAGGAGCATGGAATCAATGTTCGGAAATTTGGTGGATTTAGAGGAGAAAAGTTTCAGACAAATGCAATGAATGGAAAAGGAACGCGAAGAGAAAGAAAATGCATGATTTCAATTGATGATGGACAGGGAAGATGAAGCCAGAAAAAAAGACCGGGATCAGCAGAATAATTTATTCAGTATGATTGTTGATGTCATGAGAGATAAGAACACTAACTCCAGCAGAAGTCCTCGAAGAATGCATTCCCCCGACAGATATCCACATGAACCTATACCGGAACAACCTAGACACAATCCACCAATAAGAGGCCAGCGTCCAGTACCAGCTTACATGTCTGTACCACAACAATTCAGACATCCGCCTGCTGTACCACCATATGCATCCATGCCACCAGATCTGGGGGATTATAAGCAGAGTACACCAATGGTAGGGCGTGCTCGAGCCCCACCGCCGGCACCAATCCAGCAACAAATTTTCCGTCCTGGGTCAACTGTTGGCTATTTTGAGCCTGAACCGCAGTTGTCCCCTATACGTGTACACAGCAGTGAAAGACTCTCTCAGATGGGTTGTTGGTAGACTCTATGAATTTAGCCAACAGTAAATACAGTCCAGGATATTGACAATCTTATTTCAACTTGTCAAAGTTTTTTGTTACTTTTTCCCCTATTGCTTTAATTTTTTGGGGAAAAATATGAATTTACATTTACTGGCAAGGAGCTCATTTATGTTTTGCAGTATTCAGCTTTGTGGTCATTATTTGACTTTTATAAAATTGTCTTTATTAGCGATTAAAATTTTTTTACACCTTTTTGTAACTTCTTTCATTATTGATATGCTTTTCTTTTAAAACCAAATAAAGATAATTTTACATATCTTTGTTGTCTTTCTTACAAGCAAGCACATTTCCTTGGACCAAGTATTTTGAGAGGGTGGAAATGCACTGAAAGTACATCAAAATAAATCATTATAGAGATTGAATACTACTGTTTTATTTAAAAAAGTATTTTATTAAAGTATTAACTCACAGTTTAAAAGGACAACATTTGGGTATGTTGAATAATGCCACAAATAAAACAAAGCTGGCAGGTCTGGCATTACTTTTTAAGAATACTGCGCTCACTATTAGTAGAGCTTTGCGCTTACACAAATTACATCATCTATGGCTAAAATAAGTCATATTTGAATGATATAAATAGCTCTTCCAAGTTTGGTGACATGCTGAGAGTTCTACTGTTGCGCGAAATACTCTTGAAGTGCATGTCTGACATGTGCCCCTGTGGTGTCAGCTGGACGATGATGAGGTATATTTGGCAAATCTAATTCATCAACACCGGCCAACAGTTGTGGGTTGAAAGGTATAATATTTTCCTCACAAATGTTGTGTAATATGCAACAATCCATGACAACTGTAGAACTGTTCTGTAACCTGAAATCACTTCTTTTCAGCAATACTCGCCATCTACCTTTCAATCGTCCAAATGCATTTTCAACTATCAAACGAGCACGGCTGAGTTCTTTGTTGTAACGGCCTTGTTCTTGAGATAGCCTACCATTATCAGAGTAAGTAATGTCGCTATGGATTAGGACAATGTCATCAACCTTGACCACGCTGTGTTTCGTTCCCTTGGCCGAATGGCGTTCACGAAGAACGGTGAGGTACTCCGTCGATCAGCGTCTCCAGAATTGCGTATGTAGTCGAGAGAGGTGTTCATAGCGTTTGTTGACATGTTGATGATCGTTGGATCTATAAGTTCCTCGTCAGTTACTGCGATATATGGTAACTGGGTCATCGTCCTTCCATGAAGAAGGTGGTTTGGGGTCAGCGCAACCTTGTCATCGAGACTTGAGGAAATGTAAGTTAACGGTCTGTCATTGAGCACGGATTCAACTTCAGTAGTGACTGTGGTTAACTCGTCGAACATAATAAGTGACCGTCCCAATGTTTTCTTTATTACGTCCAATCAATCTTTCCCAAAAGCCACTAAACCATGGGGCACGCTTAGGAATGAATGTTCATATCACACAGTGAGATGCTAAGAATTCTTTAATATCGGGATTGTCAATTAATGACCTTATTTCACCGGCGGAGGAGAGAAACATAGAGGCATTATCCGATAATAATTGACTCGGTAGCGAACGACGCATGGAAAATCGTCTAAAGGCGTGTATGAATGATCCTATTGACATATCAGGTACAAGCTCCAGGTGAATCGCTCGAGTGACAGCGCAAGTAAACAGGCATATGTATGCTTTGCTACGTATTCCTTCTGTTGATTTCGTAAATAAATGTCCCGTAAAATCGACACCTGTTATAGTAAAGGGCGGTGTAATATTGACGCAATGGTGCTGGTATCGGATTGGCGTAAGGTTTACCAGTGACCTTGTTACAGGTTACGCACTCGTGAATAACTTTGCGTACAATTATCCGTATTTTAGGTATCCAGTAACGTTGGTGAATTTGGGTCACAGTAGACTGGACCCCTTCGTGCATGAGTAGTTCATGAGCTTTCATAATCACAAGATTTGTAAACTTATGATGTGGAGGCAGTAAAGCAGGGAATTTCGTAACAAACTGTGAGTTGTGTATGCGGCTACCACAACACAGGGTGTCTTCGTTATCCAGAAACAAGTTCAACTGTTGAACAATGGAGGCATGTTTATGATCGCGTAATCAGAGAGAATGTACGACGTCCCCATAATTAGTGCGTTGTAGGTCAGTGACCCATTTCTTCTCCGCCATATTGATTTCTTCGGTAGACAGTTGAACGTTGTTATTGTTTGATGACCTCTTTAATTTGTTTACAAATCGAAGTATGTATGCGGTTATTCATAGTAATTTATCCAGTTTGTTATAGTTGTTTATATCCACAATGTTATGTACGCCAATATCGTCCGAAACTGGGTCAGAACCAGTATTATTGTCGCACGTAACAATATTCCGGGAAGGCGAATATAATAATAATATAAAATGACTACTTAATCCCTCCATGGGTAGTACCGGGTCATTTTCGGTGGTTTCAACAGCGGAATGCAGGACGTCTTTGGCTGAATATAATCCAGGGGTATAATGACTACTTAATCCCTCCATGGGTAGTACCGGGTCATTTTCGGTGGTTTCAACAACGTAATGCAGGACGTCTTTGGCAAACAGTTTAGCCTTTATTAACACCGGAGTTAAAAATCTAAGGGGGTCAAACAGAGAAGCAGTAAAGCTGACAACGTCTCACTTGGTGATTAATTGTGACATTGTAAGAATGTTATTAGGTTTAAAATACGTTAGTGTGTCTGCGTTTGTATTCCAATACATACCGAGAATAGACACATTTGCCACGGTATCTGCTAAATTATCTGAGGCGGTGCGGTCTTTGATGAGTTGACTGTTCGATGTCCATGACTGCAACTTGAAACCACCTGTGTTCATGAGATCATTAGCTTCTTCATCGTATTGTATGGCCTCCTTGTTGTCATGAACACCGTCAATTACGTTGTCTACGTAAATATTAGTCGCGAGTTGACTGGCTGTTGCATCTAGGTCAGCTTCGGCTAAGTGAGATTGAATCACTGCGTTTAATATGAATGGTGAGCATACTGCTCCAAATGAGACCGCATCAAATTGGTAGGTAATGAAATCACTTTCCGGGTCATTAGTGTCCGAGAGTCATAAAAATTTTGTATACTTTCTCTCGTCTGCATCAAGTCGAATGTTCAAAAATGCCTTTTCGATATCGCTAGTTAAAGCAATGTTGTTAGCTCGAAATCTTAGCAATATGCTCGGCAAATTGTTTATCAACAAAGGGCCAGTCTGCAAACAGTTATTTAGACTGAGGCTGTCCGGAGAGGCTTGACAAGAACAATCGTAAACAATACGAATGGGGGTCATTGCAAAATCCTTTTTAACAGCGTGGTGCGGTAAATAGTGCCATTATCTGGATCGGGGTCATTGACCTCAGAAATGAAACCGCGTTGTTTCTGTTCGCTAATAATGTCATCGTATTTTGCAATAAGTTCCGGGATGAGTCGATGAATCATACTCCGTGTGTGGCGCGTTGTCACGGCATAGTTTGTTGGAAATGGTGGGTGGTCTTCTTTCCAAGGTAATTTGGCAGTGTATTTCCCTGTGTCGATCGAAAGATACAAGTCCGTATAGGTTTCCAAAGTTAACAGTTCATCAACTTCCGGGTTGTCTTTTATTCCAATAAGCTCTAGATCCCACACATTTTGGATATTTGCTTTGTTCTTAGGGTGAATGTCAGGAATTATGTCCTCTGTTTTGCGATTGAAATCAGGAATAGGAGAACACGTTAGAGGCTCGGAAATATGATTCTCTGTGATCATGACATGTAGAATACGAACATTAGTTATACATGTCGAAGCGAAGTGGTTTCCCAAACAGAATGGACACAACTTCTGAGCTCTCGTAGCATTGTGAGTTTGTGGCGGTCAATGTTTAGACGACTGTGTTGAAGTGTGAAACGCGGCGGTGATGACCGGTCTGAGTGTAAGTGACGACACTTCTTTTAAGGGGTCGCCAGCACTCAGAGCGTTGATTTCCTGCAGAATCGCGGCTCGTAACTGTTTCAGTGTCCATGCCGAGTTACTGTGTCCACGGGCTATTTGTAAACGAATGTTCTGTGGAATTTTATCTCTTATCATAGGGACGAGTAATTCTCGATATGAACTTCTTTCTTTCCCAGCGACTGGAGCCCTCGGACGTGCATTTCCATTTGATCGTAGAAATGTCTGAGGCTTTTGACATCACCAGTGGGTTTAGCGATTCTCCAAAGTGCGGTAATATGCGCATTGATAATTTGATGAGTCAGTATCGTTCGACTAACAAGTCGATGACGAGACAATAATTTCCATCAGTGAAAGTGAGTCCGGCAATAGTGTCCGCCTATTCGCCTTGTAGCATACAACGAAGGTATGTGAACTTTTGGACCGGATCAAGAGAGGTGTCTGCGTGGATGGCGGACTTAAAGATGTCGTAGAAACTGTGAAATTCAACAACGTTACCTGAGAATGTTTGTAACTGGCGTAAACGAAGATGTAGTCGAGGCGTCGGTAGCGGCGTTTTCGTTGGAAGGCTCGGGCGAATCAAAGTCATCGTCAGGTGTAAGATATAGTATGGTGACTTCTAGATCTGCCAGTAGATTGTACTTTGTCGTGAGTTGATCGTAGAGTCCCTCTAGTGAATCGAGCGATGCGTTTTTGTTGGTACCCTCGTCTTGGAAGTGTGCTATGAGGTTGTCGGCTCTCGTAAATAGACGAGTCATCTGTCCTCTCTGTCCTCGTCGTGATCTCATGCGTTTGCAAAGTGTCTCTGCATCAGTTTCGGTGATGTTACCGGCTCCTCCAACCATTGGGTTTTGTGATGTCTCGTCTGGCATTATCGATGGTTATATCCTGGTCTCGGCACCAAAAATGTGGAAGAGTAGTTAGTGAATGTACTACTGCTCACGCTAAAAGCAATTATAAATGACAGAGAGACACACGAGCGTAGTTCACGTTAGCAAAAACACAGTATAGGTTTATTGCAGTACGAAGTAAACTGACAGAGTACTGAGGCAACTGGTAAAACATGAAATATAACAGAAATCATGGGTATCTATACCCTCTATGCGAACGTGAAAGGAAACACATTTAGGCATAAACTATGTAGCTAAGTTTCAAATATAAGCGGCAAAACGAGGCTGAACTGTGATTGGTCAAAGTTAAACACTTGTGATAGGCTGCTCACTTCACCACCAGAATCCGTAGTCGGATATAAAGGGAGGATGAATCGAGATAATTTATCATGGATTGACTCCGCTAAATAACAGGAAAAGTGTGCTAAAATTAAACATAAACATAATGGTTTGACAATGAATGTAAGCTACTGAAAAAAGATTTTTGTATAACATCAAGAATGATTAACAAGCACCCATTTTATATTAAACATAGAGAACTATTTTACGCAAAAAAGAAAATATAAAAATATAGTGAAAACAAAAAGAAAACAAGAACAAAACCTTATTGTAAATAAGCTAACACAGTTAAACAAAACTAACCCTAAACAATTTTGGCAAATTATAAGCAAGTTAAAAAATTCAGACAGAAATCAAGAAAACCCAATTTCACCTGATAAATGGATTGAATACTATAAACAATTGAATACTGAAGAATTTAACAGACTTTCAGAAAAACATTGTGACTAAAACAGAGATATTTGAAAATATGAAACAATCAAACAATTGCTTAAATGCTGAAATAACTGAAAAAGAAATTAAAATAGCAATTAACAAACTTAAATCCGAAAAATCAGCTGCATATTATGGGTTCTATGCAGAACTTATAAAAAACAGTAAAAAACATCTAATTAAACCACTTCATAAATTGTATAATTTAATATTCAATACAGGCATTTATCCTTACATCTGGAATACAAGTATAATTACGCATATTTTTAAAAAAGGGGATAAGAACGAACCAGGAAATTATAGGGTGGTAGTAGTTTCCAGTTTTATAGGCAAAGTGTTCTGTAATTTAGTCAATAATAGGTTATGTGACTTTTCAGAGAAGCATAATGTTATAAATAACAACTTTTTCTAAACCCAGCCTGGTTATCAGACTACTGATCACATTTTTACTCTAAAAACAATAGTTAATAAATACCTGAAACAAAATGGTAAACTATATACCCCTGTACATGCTTTGTAGATTTCCGCAAGGCTTTTGATACTGTTTGGAGGGATGGTTTATTTTTAAAATTATTGAAGAACGGGATTGATAGGAAACTTTATCTTTTAATTAAAAACATGTATAACAATTACTAAAACATGTATTTGTTTTGGCAACAAAATAAGGGTGTGAGACAGGGATGTACTATAAGTCCAATGCTTTTTAGTCTTTATGTTAATGACTTGAATGACACATTAAAACATTCAGTAAACCAGGTAACATTAAATAATTATAAAATTAACTCTCTATTTTATGCAGATGATTTTATGTATTGATTTCAACAACACAATTAGGTTTGCAAAATGCATTAAATAAATTATCTGAATACTGTCACAAATGGAAACTCCAGGTAAATCTTAATAAAACCAAAGTTATGATTTTCAAAAAGGGAACAATGAGAAAGAGAGAGTTATTTCAATTCCAAAAACAAAATATAAGTTGTGTCAATTCCTTTATTTATTTAGGTATAACTTTACAATCAAATGGAAAGTTCCAAGAAACAAGACAATGTTTAACAGACAAAGCTACTAGAGCAATGTATGCACTGTTGAAAGCAATGCCAAGAGAGACTGACTGTACTGTAGAACATTTATGCACCTTTTTCAGATATTTATTAAACCAATTTTGTTATATGGATCAACAACTTGGGGACATGGCATACTAGACAATAATAGATGGGACAAAACATCAAAACAAGCCTTTGAAGAACAAAAACAACAAAATTTACATTGGTTTACATCAGTAAAAAACATGGTCTAAGAAAATTACCACACAGTAAAATAAAAAACATACGAAAAAACATCCGACAAAGGTATGTAGAGTTCTGGAAGTTGAGTGTAACAAATGATAATAGAAAACTGAGAACGTATATAAAGTTTAAAGACTTGTACACTTTTGAACCATATTTGCTCTTATGTAATCTGAAACATAAAATCATAATGACTCATTTCAGAATAAGCAGTCATGTATTAGAAATTGATAAGGGTAGGCATACCCAACCCAAAATATCTTTAGAAGACAGAATTTGTAAGCAATGTTCCCGGATCAAAATTGAGAATGAAGAACATTTCTTCATGGAATGTCCTAAATACCAAACAGAAAGACACAAGTTATTTAATAATATCAGTATTCCAGAAGAATTGAAAAGTGATAACCAGATATTTAAATATATTGTGAGTTCAAGAGAAGACGTACTAATAAGACAAGTTGGTGAATACTTATACAAAATATTTGAAATCAGAAATACATGTAACAATAACTGACATTTTACTTTTACTTTAGTTTTATATGTATTGTACTTTATTATTTATAACATTTTTATTTATAAAATTTTATTGCTGAAAACCAATGGAAATTATTTCTAAGGATGCAATAAATTCATTATTATTATTATATTATATTATAATATGCTGGAAATCTTGAGTGGGATTTTGATTGGGAAGGTGAGAATTCCCAAACTCCTGGTGAATTAGTAATTGGAATATACTGATGAGTCGCCTTATTAGGCATATCTCTTTTTTGTTTCAAATCTTGATTTTTTGGAAGGTGGTAATCTTGGGTCTTGACAGTGAACACTTCATCATCACAGCTATTTATCAAGTGGCTCTCAGAAATATAAGATTTATCTTCACTACTCTGTCGAGCAAATAGAGATCTTCCATTCACATGCTCCATGCTACTATCATCTTGTGTGAAATCTTTCATTCCACCTTTGGGTAAGTCGTACACTTCGTAGACTTCATTGACATCGATATGACCGTTGGGAACAGGATGCATCTATGTAAAAAAAAGTATGGCATCCAAAATGTGTATATGATAAAACCAAAAGAATAGTCCCATCGTGAAAAACTGAATCCAAGTCGATGATTACCAATGATATTTCTGACTTGAATGAAAGTCACTGCAGTGACGCTGATGAATGAAATGTAGTGAAACGATTGAAAATAAATAAAATAGTGAAAACATAAACAGGGTCGGCTGGTAATTGTTTAGCAGGGCAGGCAAGTTTTTAAAGTTACCTGCCCTGTTGTCTGGTAAACCATTTTGACAAACTGCAATGATCACTATGAACATTTACAAGTGTATGAAAGTAATTTTACAATATAGAATTTAATATACATGTACATGCAAGTCCTACATACCAAAGATGTTAAACGGACAATATGACGCTGTGAATTCCTCTGTGACAATAATAACAGAAACCTTTCTCACTATCTATGATACAAGGACGTTAAACATAACTTACCCAGTTTTCATCTATGTTCACTTTTGGTATCGGTTTAAATATTTCAGATTTCTTGTATTTTTTCCAACACCTGCAGAGAAGCATTATAATTATGATGGAGACGGCTACCCCCAATGTCACTCCTATTGTTCCTAAAACATCTGGAAAATAACACAGTAGGAAACAGTGTTGATTAAAAAGTTATGAAACCAGAAATTAAACAATGATAATATAAAGTAAGTTTTGACGTGACATTTAACTATAGTTTATATACAAGAATTCATCTAGGATTTTTTTTTTGGTTCAATATTATTATTATTATTCAGCTATCTAAAGAACACTGCTAAAAACAATTAGAAAGTAATAAGTGTAGTCCTCTGGATTAAAATTTTTTTTTAGATGTGGTTCTATGAAAATAGACTATTTAGTAGTCATTTGGAGATTTTTTTGTGTTTCTCCATGTATATTTAATGGATTAACTTATGGTGAAGGTGAAATACTGACTTAATTTAAGGTTGGGGAAGTTTTTTTGCTTTTGCGAAGTATTCAAAATTATTTTGTCCAGTACATAAAGGTCTACACAGATTACAGAATAAAATAACAAAAAATTAGATTATATTTGCGGTTGTTCCAAAATTTTGATGACAGACCAATTTTGTTTCTGAAAAAGTTTCAAAGAAACAGGTATAAGACATGTAAAAAACAAAACGACCTCCAGTCAGCCATTTTGAATCAAATAATATGACAGCAGGTAACCCACCATGAGCGAGGTCAATGCCAAGTGTAAAAGAAAACAGCCCAGGTATGCCTGTTTTGTGTTTTTGAACAAAAATGACTGCCACTTTAGTCAAAGGTCATCAAAACAAATCAATGTGCATAGGTATATTATTATGACTTGTCATTGTACCAACTTTGAATCAAATCGGACGAGACATGTTCTAGAAATGACAGGGACTTGGAAAAACAAAATAATGTAAATTCAAGTTGATAAATTTATTAAAAAAATGCAATAAACTAAAAGTTACTGTTTTTGTTTTTAGTTGTGGTTATAAAAAATACAATAGAACGGCTTAGTCTTTTCCACGAAACGAAACAAAATAAAACGAAACGAAATGAAACGAAACCCTAACCCTAACCCTAACCTTAGATTTTGAACGACCTCAAACATCGTCACGTCCGTAATTTCACAGTGTGAAATTTTCTCAGATATTATTGGGCCAATGAAAAAAAAATGCGAGTTAGGGTTAGGGTTAGGGTTAGGGTTTTGTTTCGTTTCGTTTCGTGGAAAAGACTAAGCCCAACAGAACAAATTTCAGTAAGCAAAAAAACTACATAAAATAGATATCTACGTATATATCAACCAATACAGACAAAAAATATATTTGCAAATTACAGCAATAATTTTAAAATTTTTAATTAATTAGTGTAATGGAAATGATTAATTAAATGAAAATAATTTTCAATAGTTCAATAGTTTGCCAATATTAATATATTTAAACGAGCTAAAATTCAGCATTTCATCCATAACTGTTATCATTTGATGTCACCTGATAGTCGCGCAACATGTACTTTGCAGCCTCATATTAAACCTCTGAACAAATCACAGCATAAACTATCTTCCATTCACTTCAAAGTGTTGCATTATTCATGAAATCAGACATAACAAGTCATTGAAAATGACACAGTCCCCGTTAAATTTTTGAAAGGTCTCTTTGTGCTTGTCATATTAAAGCGTGTGTGTCCTTGAAACTTGAGTCCCAAGTGGCATATAAACAGATTATTTATTCACATCAAATTCGAACACGTATTGGTCATCCTTGATCCGATTTTGAAACAAATTGTCCTGGACATGTATCCTAACATGTATAAAAAATGAGCCAAATTTGAATTACAACTGACAAAGCATGTCCAAGATACCAAACATAAAAAACAAAACAAGATGCCTGCCAGTCGACCATCTTTGATCCAATTGCAAAAGAAATTGTCATGGACATGTATCCTAACATGTATTATCTATGTACCAAATTTCAATGAAAACTGACAAAACATGTGAAAAATACGACATTTGAAAAACAAGATGCCTGCCAGTCGGCCATTTTGAATCGAATCGCTAAACCACTACATGTGCATATGTCCCACATAAAGTACTAGGCACATGCAAAGAATGAACGGAATCGGTCAAAAGGATTCTTAAATATGACTCTGGACGGACTGACGCACGGACGGACAGACGCACGGACAGACTCACGGAGTCACGGGAACATGCATCATAACATGTATAATCTATGTACCAAATTTGAATGAAAACTGACATGACAAAGCATGTCCAAAATACAACATTTTCAAAAAACAAGATGGCTGCCAGTCGGCCATTTTGAATCGAATTGCTAAACCACTGCATGAGCATATGTCCCACATAAAGTACTAGGCACATGTAAAGAATGAACGGAATCTGTCCAAAGGATCCTGAGATATGACTCCGGAATGAAGCACGAACGAAGACAAAATTATAAGTCCCCAAACAACAAGTCATGAATGACACTGCCTTCACTAGTTGTCATATTAAAGTTGCATGGACATAAATTGGCAAACGTGATTTCTATGGCATTTTAAAGTTTATAGCACTCTCCATCCAGGTCAGCATTATTCTCAGCAAGAAAACCAGATAGCGACAAACCAGATCAACAGGTAAAATGACAAGAAAGTATAAAAATCAGATCTGGAAATATGTAGAAGAGTCAGTGTTGTGTCTGTTTGGATAAACTAGCATGTGGCCCTGGAATAGTTTCAATAAGGACAAGAGTACTTCTCATATGACAATGATACAAATAAAGTGCAAAAATCCAGAAAAATATTATCAAGTTTTTATTATCATACTTTAATATTAATAAATTGTGTGAAATTTTATGTACAGAGAAACATATATTTATGCTTTGGTTGACAGCACTTCTCAAAGTAAAAAAAGAGAACTAGTGGGCTTATCTGATAAAATAGTAACGTTGGTGACATGAGATTTATTATTTTAGTCATATCTCTAGATCTGAATAAGATATCTTCACTATTTTAGTGTCCAGTGTATGTTTATTATGATGAGCAATTCAATGAAATGGTGTCCTTGGGGATGTAGGGTCAATGTTGAAGCCTAAGAGAGGTTACCATTATTTTTGACTGTTTAGCTATGCTTTGCAGTGACAGTCTTTGACTACGATTCTAAACTCTTCATCATCATTGGGTACGAAACTAGTAGCACACGGTAATCTAATAAACATAACATAACAAAGTACAAACAACAGTCTCATTTAAATAAATATTTATTCAGTTATTGGGCTAGTTATCATTACACCTCAGATTAGTTCTTTCATATAGCATCACTTGATACATTAATCGTGGAATTACTTAATATTATTACTAGGAGGCAGGTGAGGCTGAGAGGGCCATAAACGTCCAAGTATTATCTGGGTTCTGCTGCCATATGGCCCAAGCAGTCTTCTTTTAGCCTCTAAAGCTATGAAAAAATGGAAGACCAGCTGAACGAGCATTGCCCACCTGCTGGGCAATTTCATGCACAGGAATGTACCTGAAGTTCTCACATTCAAAAGCAATCCAGAGCTCACAAAGTTCCTGGAAGTCTTGCCTAACTGAATTGACAATCACCACAACATCATTGTCAGTTGTTCTGATTATAACCCATTTGTGTCTATTGGCAGCTCTATATGTAACATGGACAAAAATGCAGGTGTCCGCCTCCTCATGCAAACAAGAGGAATATTAGCAAGGTTTTCACTAGGTAGAGTGCTGACAGCATTGGTGCCACAAGTTGATATCAGCTGCTTCCCTAGTTGAAGTTTTGTCTTTTCAATTTTATCACTCATGAGTGTGAACAATTCAGTTTTGTTGGCATCAACTCGCAGAAACCCTGTGAAGTTGCCAGGTACCTTGGCTGCGTATACATGTGCCTCGACTCTCTCTGGTGCCAGCTTTCAAACTGTTTTGCTTATAGATGTCCCGTATAATGTCCAGTCTAGCAAGATTTTCCAGCCAAGCTAACCTATTGTCATTGAACTTCCAGGCTTGATAAGTTGTACAATTGCTGGACCATCCAGTACTGCAGCATCACTTTGAGGACGAGTTGAAGGCATAAGGTGAGCTTCTCCCTCTAGGAGTGTTAGGATGTCAGCTTTAGTACCATGGAACATATGTCCATTCGAGAAAGTGATAGTGGGCTGGAGCTGCTCTCATGTGAAAATACATCTTTGTTGATTTCACATTCTGAATTTGCAGCAAGCAGTGGCTGTATGACTTTTAACCGCTCTTCTTTCAGAGTAGTCACCTCTGCCTTTTGTCTATTCAATTGTGAGTATGGATCTAAGAGTTCCAGCTTGTTCCTGGGAATAGGTGCAGTCCATGGATTTGTTCTCTCCCTTGGAGGTTCAATGCGCTTTTCAAAGAGGTCATTGAACTGCTGGCTAACAACCATTATGACAGATTTGACAGCATCCACTACCAGTGAAGAAAATTGATATTATCAATACAATAAACGTTCCCAGTAACTAATGTGATCTGAAGACAATTACTTCAATATCAAATATATCCAAATAGAAACATACATCTGAATAGATATACAGCAATCTGTCTGAATGATTTCAAATAAAATCTATATTTATAATGTGCAACTTACTTCATCTGTCATAATTAGAGAGCCATCAAGCTCAATCAGCTTCCTAGAATCTTCATAGAATGGATTCTCAGGGTCAACAAATGCCTCAACTAGTGTCTGGACATCTGCTTAGAAGGTATGCTGAAGCTTAGCATTCTCTTCATGATGCCATTCATGTGTACTAGGAGTTGGCTGCTTAAACCCCTGTACAAGGCGTGACAGTTGTGGTCCAACAATCAAATGGCATCAAAGTTTTGCTGGGTTTTCCGTGAGACCTATGACTCCAGAACTGTTGCCTTTGAGCTCACCAATTAGTTGCTCATAAATTTGGTCAAGAGCAATTGTGGAGAATCCATGGCTAGATGTTTGTCCAACAAAGTGACCTTGTCTGGATGTTGTTCCTCAAGTGCATGCATATCATGGTTATGGATGGTCAGA
>NW_003149267.1:39142-52172 GCF_000003605.2 Saccoglossus kowalevskii | reverse complement strand
AGGTTAATGTTGACGTTATTATATTAAATTGACAGTATACCTGTCTCTGTTTATAACCGAAATATATGTGTTGGTTGGTTTTTTTGGGTTGACTAATTCATTCCCTGACTGTATCTGCATACCAACTCCTCTACCCCGGACCATCAAGCCTGTCTTTGGTATGTGAGGCAGCTCCTGTGATTGTGAGGAGGAAGACTACTATTGGTATCCTGCGGAGTTTATTTAGACTGGTGAACGGAAGTTTCATCATCTGCCTCGCCCCGTCGGAGTCCCATGAACGCCGGAGGGCGGGGGTGGCAGTAGCATTCCCTATAGGAAAAAAGGCCTCTCCTAAGGGGCCATCCCGCGTGCGCAGGGTGGTCACGCAAATGAGGCGTGATCCGATATTCCCACATAAACGTTTCTGCTGCCACAACGGGCCGCCGGAAGCTTGTGGAGAGGTGTGTGGGTTTCTCACGGACTTTCTGGTAGGTATGATTAAGTAAACAAACGGGTTTGTACAACACTGATAGTTTACTACATCACCTACCAGAAAGTCCGTGGAAATAATAAATTCCATTTATTACTCGTAGGCAGAGTGGCACGCTCACCCGAGATGGGGAAGTTCCGACAGCTGAAATGTATTTTTTTCGACCCCAAAAAGGAAGGTCCAAAAACAAAAACCAAGAAATCTAAAGCTACTCACCAGCAAGGAGGCTAGTCCCAGGATAAAACCAATTAGGTGACTCTTCAGGGACCGGGTGCCCAAGGGTAGACCCCCCCCAATTTAGGGAGGCTACTAAAGCCGGTCAGCTGAACAATAAATAGGGCCCCCAACAATTTAATGCACCAAAACTGTATATTGCTGGGGTTCAATAGCGCTGAACGAAAACTGGTAGCATCAAGCAATGGAGGCTGGTTTCGGCTGAAAGCACTTTCTCTAATGCTTTCGCGCATAGGGCCCCTTGGTGGTGCGGGCTGGGTCAATGAACACAGTCTGACCTGTCACCACTGGACCCAACCTGTGGAGGCCCTCCTGCAGTGCTTGAAGGTCTCTCAGGTAATAATTAATGAAGAAGTTCTCCAGAACCCTGCTCGAGTGAGGCTCCAGACATCAAAGCCAATGAGTTACATGTAGCTACCCCTCGTAACTCGTGCGCCTTCACCTGGTGGCGTTCCAAACAAACCGATGAAGAAGCAGTTAACCAATATGCTTCCACGACCGTATCAACAATCTACCACGAAATGGTGATATTCGAAGCAGGGTGGCTCTGTTTTCCCCGCCCATAACAGACAAACATGTGCTTCTCACTGCCCCTAGACACCTTGGTGCAATCGCAGTACCAGCTTAGCGCTCAACCCGGGCACAGAATCGTTCCTGATGATCCTCCTCGCCCACCATGTTAGTGAGGCATGGGATGACGATCGGCTCAGGGTCGCGCCCTGGGATTTGATTCTTGGCAAGAAAGCCCAGCCGAGTCTTCAGAATAACTTACGAGTTCATAAAGGAGGCACAATCGTCACTAAGGACAGTGCCCCTATCTCTGAGCGCTGCCTACCTGACGCCAGAGCCAAAAGGAAAACTGTTTTCATAGTGACATACTTCATGTCTGCCTTAGCCATAGGCTTGAAGGGTGTCGTAACGCCGACAGAACTAACGACAATTTCCAGTCAGGAGGTTTCGTTAGCCCCTTGGCGCGTGGCCTCTTCGAGTGGAAAGACTTAAACATAATAGAACTTGAAGCCAGTTTCAGTCCAGCAGATTCTGATAAAACTGGGAATAAAACCGACCGATATTCAAGAATTGTCGGTATAGATTTCCCTTGATTAAACAAATAAAGGAAAAAATCGGCTACCTCGCTAATAGAGGGACTGAGATGATCATTCTCCCTTCCGTCACACCAATCAAAGTACAATTTCCATCTAGATTCGTGCAACCGTCTGGTGCCGTCCAACTGTGCCGAAGCGAGGAACTTGGACAACCTCTGCAGAAAAAACTTGCGCTTGCACTAGAAGTTCCAGCAACAACGGGAACCAGATCTTCACTGGCCAACTGGGCGCCACCAATGTCAGAATACAGGTGGGCTAGAGTCGTAACTTCACCAACACTTGGAGCACCAGATGGAAGGGTGGAAATACGTAAGCGTCTATGTGGCTCCAAGAGATCGATAGAGCGTCCATGGCGAATGCGCTCGTCTCCGGTAGGAGTGACACGTACGCTGGGAGCTTGGCGTTCTGGTGATTGGCAAACAGATCTATCCGGGGACCGTCCCAGAGACGAAAAAGCCTGTCCGCCACCCATCGAATCCCCCCCTCCTTGTTGGTGTACGACACTACTAACCATCGACAGTTCGCATAGCCCCCAATGGGATATCGATTGACCCAACGGAAGGCATTGGACGTAACCGCTCCGAAACCAGGTTCAAGCCCATCTGGGGGGAGGGGGGATTACCACTGGTCTGTGCAAAACAAGAGTCTCGCGGCCGTCACTGCACGGTTCACAAGCTGCAACCTTAACTGCATATTAGTAAGGAACAGCTGGGCTCCGGTTGGTTGGGTATCCAGTGACTGCCCCGCCAAAGTGGGGACAAGAAACGACAAAGCGCTCGCCCCCCTCCTGTTGGAGAATTGGTTGCTGTTCCTCATAAGAGGGTAGCGTACCACCCTGTACAGGGGTACCAACACTGGAGTCCCTTCCCCTCACAGAGTCATAAAAAGGGACACTCTGCAAGGCTTGGGAAGACGCAGGAAACAATGCCTGGTTAGCCTGAGCCTGAGGGGGGTGTGGGGAATACGGACGAGGATGCGTAAGGCGATCTGTTCCGGGGAGAGGGCCCCCTTCTATAATAGAAGTGGGCGCTCCCCTTCCCACTGATGTGAATTGTCCCCCCATATGACCCTATAAAGGAGAGATGACTGGGAGAAATAGACACATCTGACCCTAGCCCTGGTGGTGGACGTACAGACAATATCTCAGCCCACCCCCTCCACCTGACTTGCCCCCCTAGGTCCTCTTGAGTCCTACCCTGAGACCGTAGAAGGGAGTTGACTTTTGAAGCCAGACTACGCATCCAGACCGTCCAAGAGAAAGTAGTTTTCCATCTTGACTAGTACCGGTACAGGGAGGCAACTGGGCCTGTCCCTGGGATTGCGCAATGCACTCAGGCTGCTTCGGTAACGTTAAAGTACCAGTGGATTGAACCGGTTGGATCTCTAAAAGACGTGCTGATTCCACCGCGGGACTCAGTGCCGATGTCGGCGCCCCAGAGGGAACACTCCGTTTATCAACGTCAGTCGACGTGGTGACCGGGAACTCCAATCTCACCACAAAAGCGGTTGACCGATGTTCATTAGCCACGTTGGGAGAATTGAGATCTACCATCGGTGTTTCCACACTATCGACTGCCCTTTCCGTTACCTCAACGGTAAACGTCTCAATCAACGACCCTGCCACCTCGAGCAGGGAGTCAGATCGTGACAACTCTCCCAAATTCTCGGATGTCGAGCGGGGGCGAGCCTCGCGGTGACTACCAAGCGTAGGGAAAGATTTCTCACTCATAGAAGCCGACACACTGGAGCTAGCAACAGTAAGGGATTTTCCCTTCTTTCCGCGATCTCTACCAGCCTTCAATCGCTTGCCTTCAGCCTTCCACCCTGCTTCGCACATGAGCCACATTTTATGGTCCCACAAATCACAAATACCCTCAAGGCAAACCCCAAAGTCCCTGACGCAATTAAGGCAGGTGTGACAGCACATATGGGGATCCCACTCAGGCATAATCGTATAGCAGGAAGAGCATGTCCTACGTTCCGTCTGAGGCGGGACGTTCTTCAACTTTTTTTGAGATTTAGGCATTCTATTAGAGTCTGCAAAAATTATGAAGTGAGATGGAAAACAGAAACAAGTAAATTCACCACGCCAAAATTCGGAATCAGTTGAAAGTAAACTGAGCTGACAATTCAACTAAAAACAGGCAAAAAGAGGCCCCTAATAATGGAAAGCCTTTACCGTAATGAGTCGATCACCACACTAGAAATTCTCAGTCAGAAAACTGTAACCTGTCTTTCGTCTGCTTGTAAAACCGTGGAGCGTAAAAATATTGCTGCCGTTGTTCAGCAGAAACGAAAGGGAATATCGGATCATGCCTTGTTTGCGTGACCACCAAGCGCGCGCAGGGTAGCCCCTAAGGAGAGGCCTTTTTCCTATAGGGAATGCTACCCTAAGGTGTTCTTTGTGAACAGGGTATATTCCCTAGTAGTTTCCGATTGGGGCTGTAATCTGTAGTTAAGCCTATGAGTAATAAACATCTTGAATTTTCAAGGTGAATGTTCCGGCGAAGCACACCGCTATCACCTTGAAGTATTTCATTAGGAATATGTGTATGTGACAATGTCCTCACAGTTTAGAATCAATTTACCAACAGCCAATCATATTGCTTCTTTCTTCAACGCGCTTGGCAAAGCTATCAAATTCTTCACGAGACGCCCCACGCTGCTATTTGAGACACGCTCCACTCTACCATGTATTTCTATGGGCTCTGCGCAAGCTGCTGTGAAGTACCGGTCGAAAAGCCGGTGAAAACAGCTAAATTTGAGAAAACAGCGCAACCTTTAACAACCAAATTTAAATATGTGGCATATGTAGGGGTAATCTTGTTATACTGTTCAGGGGTGTCAACGACCATTCCAAAATACCGTTTTCTTAAAATTTTATTATTGGACTTTGTTTTCACCATGATGGTTGTCGGACGGTGAAAATGCCTGACCCGAGAATAAATTTCGCTGCGCACAGTGGAAGCTGTGTTGGCTTGGATGTCGAGACAATACAGCGACGATATCCATACATCATGCAACTCACTGATATTCAGACTAAAGCCATTCATGGAGCTAAAAAAAGAACGTCCGATCATATCTAATTAAATATTCACGTCCAGTAATCCCCGGATAAACCCGTCAAGTGTTATCTGTTGACCAAATAGTCGGCATAAGTCATGGTAACAATAGCATCAATAGTTCACTCTCCTCCTTTTTTTAGCTCCATGAGCCATTCAAACTATACTTAGTGCCGTGTCTGATGTGTTCGTTTTCAGTCGCACTGGAAATAGTAAATCCTTATGTTATTATGCTTTACCGGCCTTGCGACCATCGAGCGTGGTAATAGTGTTGTCACCACTGTTGAGTATTATAGAAGAGTAGGTGTTATACCTCAAAGTTCATGATGTCACTGCAAGATATATCGGCAGAAATGAAGCCGAAGACATCAGAAATGCAAAGCTCCAACAGTTTCTGGCAGTCATTGTAACAAAGCTTTCTATTGGTCAATAAACTTTCTATCGCGCAACCACGTGACATACACGGTTATGAATAGAATTACCGCACGGTGTTGTAGAGGGAGGAATATCCGAACGGAACAACACCGTGCAGGCGGACGACGGTAATAAATGGAATTTATTATTTCCACGGACTTTCTGGTAGGTGACCCTACAAGACCCACTTAGGATTTTCAGATCTGAAAAAAAATTAAGGGCATATTGTTCATCAACCTGCCAAGTTTCATTGATATCTGCTGCGGAATTTCTGGAAAAATGTTAGAGACATAACAGACTGACAATTGAAATAAGAATAAATAGTCGGCATTTCAGGCAGCGCCTGGAACGGGGACTAAAACGAGTTGACCCATGCTCATGTTAATTAGTTTATGAAAACTTCTCACATAGCCCTCCACTATACTATTGGTATGTGCACTTGTAATTTGAACATCAAAACTCTCAGGTGAGATAACAGTGATGTTCAAAGAAATATCTTACTAGAGTTACTTTTAAATCAGGGAATATTTAGACTAAGTATAAAATCTACTCACCTGAAGCTGGAAATGAAACGGTAACACTTGCATCAGGTGATGATCCTACACTGTTGTACGTGACAACATGTATTTCATAAGTGGAATAAATGTCTAAACCTGGTAAAAAAATATATTTTATATATTATTTTATTTAAATTGTATTAAATGAATATTCCTTGTGAATTTATGGACATTCCTTGTGAATTTATGTACCGGTACATCTAAAACCTCATTTACCGTATTTCCATGGAGTATAAGCCCCTCTCCGAGTATAAGCCTTAGACATTTAACAAGTTGAGGGCATCCCCGAGTATAGGCCCAGGGTGTTTTTACCGGGCGTCGACGACATTTATTAGCTCCGCTGTCAACAGGTATGAGTGATTGACTGTCGTCCGTCGTCGTTGTCCGTGTCAATGTTTTACTTTTCGACTTCTTGAAAACTACAAGCCTGAATGCTTTGATACTTGGTGTATATGTACCTTGGGTAGACCTCTTGCAGATTTGTTCATTTCATGATGATCTCTTCAATTCTCTAATTTTGGTGAATATTTTTGTCATTTTTGGTAAAAAGTGATATTTTTGACTTCTTGTTAAAAAACGCAAGTCCAATTGCTTTGATATTACATATATAAGTACTACATGTGGACCTCTCTCAGATTTGTTCATTTTGTAATGATATCTTAAATTCTCTAATTTTGGTGAATATTTTTGTCATTTTTGGTAAAAAGTGATATTTTTGACTTGTTAAAAACCGCAAGTCCAATCGCTTTGATATTACATATATAGGTACTACATGTGGACCTTGTTTTGTAATGATATCTTCAATTCTCTAATTTTGGTGAATATTTTTGTCATTTTTGGTAAAAAGTGATATTTTTGACTTCTTGTTAAAAACCGCAAGTCTGATTGCTTTTATATTACATATATAGGTACTACATGTGGACCTTTTTCAGATTTGTTAATTTCGTGGTGATATCTTCAATTATCTAATTTTGATGATTATTTTTGGTGAAAAGTGATATTTTTGAATTCTTGTTGAAAACAGCAAGTCCTGTTGCTTTGATACTATACATATTGTTCATTTTCTAATGATATCTTCTGTTTTTTAATTGCAATATGCATTGCTAACAGCGAAGCTATCTCAGCCGACAGGCTGCTTGTTACAATATGCATGTAAAAAGTGTATTTCATTGCTTAAAAATCGTGAATGGTACAGTAGTTTGGTTCCAGCTTTTACGAGAAAACTCACATCAATTTCAGAGTGCGTGGCGGGAACGAAGTACAGAACATGGTTCGCATCTTTTCTATTCTGTTATTTACTGAAGTAATCCATATTTCTTTTGAATAGTAGTTTTCCAAACCCCAAAAATATGATCGTCAAGTCGTGAAACCTGGCCATAGAACATCCTTTTACTTTTCTGAATAATCGTGTCCATTGAGTCTATTGTGAATGGGGATGTAACAAGCAAACTATTTTTCGACATGACTTGTTTGAGACCGTGAAAGGTTTAAATACTCCTTCCATCCTCAGTTTACCTTTCAAAAATTTTGAATCAACAGCTTTTAGGGGAAAAGTCACATTTTTTTTTGTCGAAATCAGTGTAAACATATCACGGTAATTATTCACTTCTGCATTGGATTGAAAATGAAATTACAAACTAAATTGACATGTACATGTATCCATTTTAATATGACATGCTAAATATCAATGAAAACAATACATGGGTGACAGAGATATAGTAATATGGCCAAAAATAAAAACAGCCGTTATTCGTCCATCTTTGATCTGATTATGAAACAAAGTGACATGTACGATGTGCCAAATACAAATGAAAAATACATAAATTTCGGAAATATAGTAGTAAGGCCAAAAAGTCAAATGGCTGTCAATCGGCCATCCTTGATCCGATTTTGAAACAAATTGTCATGGACATGTATCCTAACATGTATAAATTATGTGCCAAATTTGAATGAAAACTGACAAAGCATGTCCAAGATACCACATTTAAAAAAAACAAGATGCCTGCCAGTCGGCCATCTTTGATCCAATTGCAAAAGAAATTTTACAACATTTTCAAAAAACAAATGGCTGCCAGTTGACCATTTTGAATCGAATCGCTAATCCACTGCATGTGCATATGTCCCACATAAAGTACTAGGCACATGCAAAGAATGAACAGAATCGGTCCAAAGGATTCTGAAATATGACTCCGGACGGACGAACGCACGGACGGATGCGCAGATACACGGACGGTCGGAGCACATGTATCCTAACACGATAATCTATGTACCAAATTTGAATGAAAACTTACAAAGCATGTCCAAAATACGACATTTTCAAAAAACAAGATGGCTGCCAGTCGGCCATTTTAAATCGAATCGCTAAACCACTGCATGTGCATAAGTCCCACACAAAGTACTGGGCACATGCAAAGAATGAACAGAAACAGTCCAAAGGATTCTGAAATATTACTCCGGACGAACGCACAGACGGACAGAGACAAAAGATAATAAAATGTGCGTACTTTTATGAACATGTTTGTTTCTTCATTGTAAAAAGTGTGGTGGAAATAAATGACGGCTTGATCTATTTTTTCCCTTAAAAAGACATATGTCACAGAGACCGAAGCTGTGAACGAAAAATGTAATTTGAATAATTTTTCATGGGTGGGAAGATGGTTACAATTTTAAACCCCCCAAAAATGTTTTTTCTGAGGTGGTCCTCGAGTATAAGCCCACCCCCTAATTTTTCCGATTTTACATGTGTAGGATATATGTATTTTTTTCTAGTGCGCCCTCACAGTTTGTGTGCAAAAGCGCCCTCATAAGTCAATAGTGTGTTTACCGTGTACAAGATGGCTGCCTCCTATGCTGGTTGCTGCGTTGGTGCCGTGAAATTTTCGGGATCACGTTAGCATTGCCTAAAGGGTGTGTGTATGACTCTATCGTACAGATTGTGAACTCTTAGTGCCAGCAGCAGTATCTGAGCCATTATTGACAGTCCTGTTGACAAATAGCCGTGATATGACAATATCGTCTTAGAGGTTGGTCTCCCCATGTGCATTATGCAAATGAGTAAATCTGCGTGGTGAGGGAAATTCGTGACATTTCTTGTTGTTGCTATCTGAATTCTACGCTGAAGTGTTTATTCTTGTACCTGATGTTCTGACATTATTTATATTGAACCGTTTTGCTGAATTTGATTCTACAGACTTTAAATCATAGAAAGTCTTAAACTTGTGTAAAATTCACTCGTCTGCATATCTATCTGAACAGTTATTTTCAATTAACAAACAATATTCTGCTGATTGTTCCCCTCACTTCTTATATGTGGCTGCTGAGTTATCTCTGAGGAATTCTCTGAATGCGTCAAATCTACCGTCTACTGGCTTCCTGTGGTCATCTACATTGCCCGGGCCGACGTGGGACAATCCAGTAAATAGGACATTATAGTTGAATCGTGTGTATATTGAACTGCATCTATAACTATAGTACCACTATGGTGTAAATTGTATTTCTGACCCTGTGTGTTGTGTATCTTCTATTCTTATCCACCAATGTGTACTACATGTATATACTATGATAGTGCATTCCAATAATACATCTATGAGACGTATGTTTTGCATAGTAGTGTCTTTATTAATTTAACTATTTGATATTGTGTTGAGCAACACCAACACGTATTAGTTCCCACGATCATTCAGTCCGATCAGCACACAGTCTTTATCTTTATAGTGAATATAGTGTTATAATTACACTGGGGTTGGTGTTGTTGCTAAATACCCGAGTACCCTACCCTTACACATGTTCAGGCCCCTAGGTTTATGATCGGGAAGTTTGGTATGTAACAAGCAGTCTGTCAGCTGATATAGCTTTGCTATTAGCAATGCATATTTCACAAGCAAGCTTTACCACAGTATTGAAAGATGTCATGACGTGTGCTGTGTAAATTGAATGAATTTGATGTAGGAGATATTTATAATAACACAATTAAGAATAAAAAAGTTCCAGAATAAAAAGATTCTGTAAACAATTCTTTCATTATACCTTGTCAGTATTGTCCGTAATACATACATCTGCTGCCGAAATTCTGCGAAAATGTTGCAGATGCACAGACATCTGGCCAGACAAATTAGTACTGTAAAATACTTTATTTTCACTGGAATTAATTATCGCTGAAAAGACTTTCTGGCTGTTTTGAATGGAATTTATTTTTCACTGATTATCGACGAGTTGAATGTAAAGTATAGGAAAAATTGTATATTCGCTGGATTTTATTTTCACTGAATCATTCCTTAAGCGAAAATTAATTCCAAGCGAAAATAAAGTATTCTACAGTATTCCCCTATTCACAATTAGATAGCAAAGTTAGAACAAAAGGTTGGTCACCTGTACATACGAATTGAGTTCTGAGAAACAATAACAATGCACACTGAGACATACTATGGCATATCTGCACATTTGACGACTTCCTTGCTTTAACACACAAAGCATGTTGAGGGCAGAAGAAAGGCAACATTATTATTTGATAATGTACAGCAGTGATGTCACATGATTACCAAATATGGATAAAATAGTTTGTAATTACCGATTACTCTATAAGTGGTTGCATTAGCCAGAGCAGTGTTTTTCAGTAACTGTTGTGTTGCCTCGACAACGGTGACACTGTATCCTAATACCACACCTTTCATATCTCGCACAGAAAGAGGCTGTGTGTAAAACAAATCATTTGATGATAATTTAAAGATACTGTTGGAATATCATATTCTTCACAATATTTGTTTATTTTGTTACTGACTGTGAATTACTGTATGTTAATTTAAATTAAAAATAAAACAAATAAATATATTCATTTTCAATACAGTTTTAAAACAAAGTCGTATTATTTATTATGACAGAATTCCCTTCACCAATTTTTTATATCGTGTGAAAATACACAAACTACTTTCTCAGTTTCTTTCTCTGAGATTGGATTACCATGGAAACAGAACAAGGATAGAGAGCATACTCACATGTTAGAATAGGCCAAAATGGGATTACCATGGAAACAGAACAAGGAAAGCATTGCCAAGTATACTCACAAATCATAGAAAATGCCTGAGCTGGGATTACCATGGAAACAGAATTATACATAAAAGCATATACTTATCCCAAGTAAGGTTGAGATGGAATTATTATGGAAACAAAACCAGGAAGGAGAACATCTGATCATCACAGTTAAGGCCAAATGGAATTACCATTGAAACAGAACAAAGAAAGTAAGGATATACTCACATCCCAGGTGAGAATGACATCCATTTTATTTTCAAATTCCGGGTTACGTTTTATATGATGGTCTAAATGTAGCTGCGTCAGTGGGGCTACAACAAAGAATAAGTGTCAGTTAGAATTTAGCGACATGTCATTAAACAAGTACATTGTAGCCACTCGGCTGAGATAGCTCCGCTGTTAGTAATGCACATTTCAATTAAAGAACAGAAGATATCATTAGAAAATGAACAATATGCATGCAGTATGAATAGTATCAATGCAATGGGACTTGCTGTTTTCAACAAGAATTCAAAAATATCATTTTTCACCATAAATGATTGTGGTTTTTAACAAAAAGAAAATATCACTTTTTACCAAAAATGACAAAAATATTCACCAAAATTAGAAAATTAAAGATATCGTCATGAAATGAACAAATTTGAGAATGGTCCACATGTAGTACCTATATATGTAATATCAAAGCAATTGGACTTGCGGTTTTTAAAAAGAAGTCGAAAATAACACTTTTTACCAAAAATTAGAAAAATATTCACCAAAATTAAAAAATTAAAGATATCATCATGAAATGAACAAATCTGAGAGAAGTCCACATGTAGTACCTATATATGTAATATCAAAGCAATTGGACTTGCGGTTTTTAACAAGAAGTCGAAAATATCACTTTTTACCAAAAATGACAAAAATATTCATCAAAATTAGAGAATTGAAGATATCATCATGAAATGAACAAATTTGAGAGTGGTCCACATGTAGTACCTATATATATAATATCAAAGCAATTGGACTTGTGGTTTTTAACAAGAAGTTGAAAATATCACTTTTTATCAAAAATGACAAAAATATTCACCAAAATTAGAGAATTTAAGATATCATTACAAAATGAACAAATCTGAGAGAGGTCCACGTGTAGTACCTATATGTGTTATATCAAAGTAATTGGACTTGTGGTTTTCAACAAGAAGTCGAAAATATCACTTTTTACAAAAAATGACAAAAATATTCACCAAAATTAGAGAATTAAAGATATCATTACAAAATGAACAAATCTGAGAGAGGTCTACATGTAGTACCTACATATGTAATATCAAAGCAATTGGACTTGCGGTTTTTAACAAGAAGTCGAAAATATCACTTTTTACCAAAAATGACAAAAATATTCACCAAAATTAGAGAATTAAAGATATCAACATGAAATGAACAAACCTAAGAGAGGTCTACCCAAGGTACATATACACCAAGCATCAAAGTATTCAGACTCGTAGTTTTCAAGAAAAAGTCGAAGTAAAACATTGACACGGACGACGTCACGGACGCTGGACGACGACGGACAATCACTCATATGATAAGCTCCGCTCGACAAAGTCGACAGCGGAGCTAAAAAGTGTGCTCAACCTCATGAATATGCATGAGGTCATTTGATCAAATAAATAAAAAAAAAAAATTCTGAATAACGACAGGCATATTTATAACCATTGTTGCATTGAGAAACGATACTGTTTTGTAAAGATGGTTAATAGTTGTGGTTGAACCTTTCGTTATCATTCACTCAAACTGTCCACATTTGAAGTTTAGATACCACGATTCAAACTTACGTCAGTTCTAGTTTACAAAAAAAAAATTCCATAATCGTGACCAACAGCTTTACAAATAACTGTGCATATAAACTTAGATTACTTCATGACATCAAGTGAAATTCTTTTTAACCAAAAACCCATATGCATACCTCCTTCTGCAGTTATGGCTGTTGTACTTGAAGACCAATCGTTCCAATATTCACTATCAAGATCAAGAAAAGTTGTGGAAGCTTTTACTTTAATGGTATATTCTGTGAAGCTTTCTAAGTTGCATAACAGATAGGATGTTGATCTTCGAATTATCTGAAAACAGAATAAGTACACATTTATTTGAATAAAATTGTACACACACATTAGCCCACAC
>NW_003149262.1:0-14792 GCF_000003605.2 Saccoglossus kowalevskii | reverse complement strand
GATCGCGCACCTATTCATTGTTGCATTCCATCGTTTAGTGTGTGCATTTCTCTTTTGAATTATAGTTTCGAGAATTATTTTATTTCGAGAATAGTTTGAATCTTAATTTTTTAAATCTGTTTATAATTTCCAATACTAAATTGTTCACCATATGTGTTATATTAACCAAATAATCATTGTGCTTCTCATCGGAGAACAATACTCGACACAATTTGACACTTATGCTGACAACAATAATATTACATGTGACATATTTGTTCGTACATACAATAATGTGGTCATAAACGTTCTTCCAGTTGCAATTATACACATGTGATATATTTGTACATGCATATAAGTAACTTATTAAACACCAAATCACATGGGTTGAATTGTAAAACAAACTTAAGTTGTATAGCAATTGTTTCTGTTATGTTATGTTTCTGTTTCAGTGGAGTTAATAATACTAATAACAACTTATTTACTGATATTGCGAATGTGACAGACACGCCCGATGCATGACAGAAGAATAGAATATTACAAAAACAGAAAATAATAATATACAGAAACAAGCACTAATACATTTTCAAAAATGAACAAATGGTTATTGAAATGGTTAAAATAGTTCGATACTGTTTTTGATAGCGTGTGGTAAGCCGTTCAATAAAACTAAACCAGTAACAGGAAACGCCCTACCACCACAAGCTACTAAATTAGATTTTGGTACAACACACTGGTTAGAGAAGCGTAACCAAGATGCCAGTGGCATGTATCATATCATCATGTCGCTTATATAGACTGAGGCCTTGTATCTTGAACTCTAATTTTAACCAATGTAGTTTAATAATGGTTAGAGTGATATGATCATATATTTCACTGCAAACGATAAGCCGAGAAGCAGATTCTGAGTCCTCTGCAATTTAGAAATCAGAACACTGAATAAATCAGGAAATTACAGTAGTCTATTCATGAACTGACAAGACCGTGTACAAACATTTCGATAGTTTTAATGGATAAACATTTCATAATTTGTGATATTCTTTGAATGTGATAAAATGATGTTTTACAGCTGTATACAATATGTATGGTTAGCACCATCTACCTGTTAAACATAACACCATGTGTCCGTACACTATTCGTCACGGAAACCAATGTACCATCAATGTCTACATAATCTATACTGTTTTTTGCTGTGGCTGTCCAATTAATACAAGTTGACAGCTTTTAATTTTGACATAAGTATGTATATACGGGACTTAATATCGTAAATTATCCTGGCCATTCATGGAATTGAGCTCAAACTTTATGTACCCAAAACGATTTTTCAAATCAAATCCAGCAAGTTTTGCGCTCACCCAAAATTTCTACAGGAACACTTTCAGTACTATAGAACCTCTTATTGGCTGACTATTGAATTCTTGCTAATATGAAAAAATGATATCCAGCCAAATCTATATTGCCTTATTCCTAATGTAAAAACAGTGGAGATAACATGATACAACTTTGACGACTGGTCCAGTTACTCAATAGCACCTGGCTCTAAAACCAAACCAAACCTGTGCAACTATTTGACGGGTCGTATATTATCCCCACGAACCACATCATCACTCAGTTCTAAGCATTTGTTTTCACGCCACACTCATACATAATCAATTGGACAATGATTGTGCAATTAAATTCACCGCCGTTTATCATCATCGTTTAATCTATATTGAGTATATATTTACAGACTATTCCGCATCAAGTTGTACCAAAATGATTTTTGTGCCAACTGATCTTGTATCACTACTGGTGTTGTTGATGACAATGCTCTTAGCATGGATAACTACCCAACACTACCTGGCACCTTGCAAGAACTTCCCACCCGGACCTTGGGGCTTACCTATCATTGTTAGCTTTATGTACTTCGGATCTGACATACACACAGACATGATGAAACTCTCAAAGAAATATGGTGATGTTTATAGTCTGAAGATGGGATCTCATACAGCCATTGTTGTCAGTGGAGTGAAGGCCATACAAGAATGTCTCGTGCAGAAAGGAAATGATTTCGCTGATAGACCTGATACGTGGACGATCGACCTCTTTAACCCAAGATGTGAAGGTACACATTTCTAGCAGTGGATTGTCAGTCGTTTCTCCAAATTTCAAATGATACAATGTTATGTAGTGTTATGGTATAAATGTATATCCTTCAACAGGTATTGTTCGTGGTCATTTCGACAATAAATGGCAACACCGTCGGCAATTCGCCCATGCAACGCTTAGAAGCTTCGGATTTGGTAAAACATGTATGGAGAGTAAAATATGTGAGGAGATCTTGTTTTTGTTAGACGAATTTCGGGTAAGACTATACTATAAACCCAAAATCTGATATAATTCACTCTATTTAATAACAAATTGCTATTATCGCTGACAAGCTTTCAGTTCATGTCAATGGAAGGTTATCATATATCCCATGATTTGATTTGCATGTTTCTGCATGGCTATTCTGTGGCTAGACTATTCACTTAGCATGTATAATACGTAGTACAATACCCTTTGTATAAACAATTTCTCCAAAATAAATTCAGTTCACGCAAAAACAAAAATATCCACTGTGTGATAATAATTTTATCTTATTTTAGGATATTCAAAATCAACCTATCAACGCAGGCAATATCATTAACAGGAGTGTTTCCAACATAATTTGTTCAATAACGTTTGGTAAACGATTCAAATATTCTGATCCAAATTTTATTTTCATTGTTGATATCTTGTGTATGTCTTGGATTTTCTACCATTTCTGAGACCATTTAACCAGTCAAATATAAAAACTTTCATTGCAACTCGTAAAGATGTTGAGAAGTTCTGCAAACAGCAGATTGATGAGCATCGTGAAGTATTTGATCCAAACCACATTGGAGACTACATCGATGCATGCTTGGCTGAGCGGACCAAACACAATAGCAAAGTAGATTTCACTGATGATCAGTTAAAATTTATGTTAGTGGATATCTTTGGCGCCGGCACTGAAACTGTAGTGACTACACTTATATGGGGATTACTGTTTATGGTTCTACATCCAGAGATACAGGAGAGAGTGTATAATGAATTAGATCAGGTATGTGAGGCATATATTTATATATCTATATGATTATATATGATTTTCGAATGATCTGCTCAAATTCAACAGCATTCATGTAAATGATTCTAGCAATTGTACGAATTGGATAAAGTCCCAACTGATGTAATCTTGGTTTTTTAAATCTTGAACAAAGGTTGTTGGAGCAAATCGCCTTCCGAGACTCGATGATCGTAAACACTTGCCTTATACGGAAGCCACTCTTTTGGAGATACAACGAAGTGGAAGTATTCTACCATTCGCACTACCACATCGTGCCTTGAGAGATACTACTCTTGGTGGATACAATATTCCCAGTGGAACTGCAGTCACTATATTACTTTGGTGAGTGATATCTGTACGTATTCAGTGAGCAGCTGGCCTAATTATATGCGTATTGTCGCCTGTGTACTATACATAATCACTATATATGAGCATAATATAATTAGAATAATTGGAAGAAATTGATCAACTGCATACAATGTACATTCAGGAATACTTGGTTAATAAATTAGTGTACAGTCGTACTCGAGATGTTATGAGGTGTATTATCTTTAAAAACATGGTGCCAATTTGCACTAATTCTTTTTTATAATAACCCTTGCAACAGGTCGATTCATAGAGATCCAAATACGTGGCCAGATCCAGACAAATTTGACCCTATGAGGTTTTACGATGAAAAGAACAATACAGTCAAGAAGTCGGAAAATTTCATGCCTTTTTCTGCAGGTGAATATGTTTTATTGTGAATGTTTTCTTGATTTGTGTTTACGTTAGGAGTTTTGTAATACGTAATGTCACAATCCGATGGGGGTATAAGGCTCCAATTCATTTTTTCTATATTTTATTGTAATTTTTGAATAGTTTTTGATTTACTTGACGTTGTTTTGTTTTGTATATGTCGTACCTCGGTCGCCTTAACTACATCTGACTCAATGCAATATCGTGCAAATCTAGCTTAAGAGTCAACCAATCAGAGCAGGGGTTACCAACTTCTGAAAATATAAAGAGGAGAAAAACAAAATACCACGTGTTTCTAAAATCCAACTAGTTTAAAATAGTTTTATTATTTTTATCTATGGTGAATACACCATGTAAAATAAATCTGTAAACTAAATCTTGCTAGGGAAGTAAATATTTATTCCATGTGATGAAAGATGTTCTGTATCTGTAACTTGTTCCCGAATAGTTGAAATAGGTCATTTTGCACTTGTGCATGTCTTTACCATGAAATATTAGATCAAAATACCAGTCCAATAAATGAATTGAAGATGATAAAGTATCACAAGTTCTGAACTGCAGAATTTCTCACTATAGCACCAGATTCCAAGCTTGTCCATTAAAAACAACCAGCTCAATTGCTCTGATACTTGGTATCAAATTGCGCTGGCAGTTTTCAAGAAGAATTCATTGCTCGACTTTGCTACCACAATGTTCTCATTGTAGTACAAATCACAGACATCGACTCATGGCCTGATATGATCGACAGTTTGCCAAATATAACCAGAGATATGGGTGAATGCAAGTGTTGATGAAAACACAAGACCTGTGACACAACCCCACCGCCGTATTCTTTTCCATGTGAGAAAACAAGTTGAAGAAAACCTAAATTAGCTTGAAAAAGAGGACACCATCGAGTGCGCACAAGGTCACCTTGAGTTCACCCAATTCTAGTATCAGAACCCAACAGGCCCAACAAGATTAGAATATGCTCGTAGTTTAAAATTGTTTTAAACCACTAGAAATATGTGTGACGATATCTACATTGGTGGCATCGATAAAACAGATCACGACAAGCACCTAGAGCAAGTTTGCAGACAACTGCACGACAATGACTTCACAATCAACCAACATTTTTACATACAAATGGGTAAACTCGATACATTCCTCTACAAGCTAGCACCATAATTTGTCTGCTTTAAGCATGAACATGCTATTTACCGGACAACTGTTGAAGGAATGGAGGAATTAATCTGCCAGCAAGAAGCACAATGTGTTTCCATTGGAATGCCGATACTTTGTTAAAAATATATAATACTATATAGGTCACGTTTCACGATTTAACTGCACTTCTAATTAACGTTCGGAGAAGGTTGGAGGAAAATGCAATAGCCAGCTGGATTTAAGTCTCACGTCTTGATTGTGTTATGCATTTGTAGTTTTGTATTTCAATGTTGTATTTTTGTAGGTCGACGTGTCTGTATGGGTGAACAGTTGGCAAAACATGAATTATTTCTATACTTCTCAGCCATGATGCATCAGTTCAAGTTCACCTTGCCAGTCGGAACCAAGAAACCCTGCACTGAGGGTGTTCTGGGTATAACATTGGTCCCCAAACAATATGACGTTGTCATCAAAGAAAGACACACTTGATGTGTTTGTGTGATGTCATTATTTGTATTATATGGAACATGCACACACATGTGGATTTTGAATATTTTTACTAACATTAGTGTTGGATTTCAATAGAACATTGACATACAAAAGTATATATATATAACGTACATAACAAGGTAAAGACGTGTCATGTTTCAATGGGCACACATTAAAAACCATATAAAATAGTTTAGAACATTTTGGGATAATATAGGTTGGGAATTGCCATTGTACTATTATACAGTTAAGATGAATATTGTTTTAATCAAAAGGCGCCATTGCTGGCTATCACAAAATGCGTCAATATCGAAATAGGTTGGTTGTTTACTATATTATTTTATAGGAATTACATAATTTGAATATTTTTAGAAGCATAATATAAAGGCGCAAATATTCGAGACGACATTTCAAATACCCCCAAACTGAATTATTGGAACAAATATAATTTACTACACTATGTAATAAAGTAATACATTTGATATTGTAGAGACACTCGTGAAATGTTTTCTATCTGTAACTCAAATTGGTTCCAACTGTCATTATTTTTATGTTTAGACTACATTTATGTTATGTAAATATCACTATATTGAAATAATGTATGCAGGAATAATAAAGGAAGTTGATATATTTATTGTGTGTTGTAAGACATGTGAAATGTTCTTATATGGAGGGGAAAATATACCTGTATGAAATATTCTGTATATAGTGATTTATTATAGAAAATAGCAAAAGCGCAGAGATAATATAAATTAACAATTATTTCAACTAATGGTATATATTTATCATGTCATGTTCTTTTCAGTACGTTGTTCGTGAAATTGTGTGGAACTGCTTTTTCCTATTGAGTTTGAATGAGTGTGAAAATCATGTGACGTTGTGCTATTTTAGCAATCAGGGTACCGCTCTTTACTGAGCATATAGTATTTGAAGTAATAACCATGCTCATTCAGGAATCCAAAGTTGTATTAATATGTTTATTTACAAAACGTGTAACGTACATAACACAAACTATTATACATTTCAAAAGTTAAGATCAATAATACCTAGTTTCTGTTGCAATTAGGGGAAATGTTAGTCCTGCTAAAGATAAAGTAATGTGACCACAAAAGCAAGATTGTTGCATATCTGTTGTCTTTTATCTGATCACAAATTTCTACATATTAATATGCAATCAAATTGGATATTAACATCATTGGTCATGTGACCATGTAAATTGTTTCTGAATAAATTTGTAGTGTCTGGTCAGTAATTGGGAGTGAATAATATGTTAATATAATGTCAATACAAATCAGATTTTCAAAATTTGCAATCTAATATATGGTCACAAACTTATTTGCTATTTTTTGTATCCAAACTCAAGTAAGGTGCATGTCTTTAGTATCGTAATCGTGTGTTATGGTATTACACAATTAAACAAACACAAATTAAAACACTTTACAAATTTATGAGTACGAAGAATAAACCCAACACGAACGTGTAACAAGTGACTAACATACAATGTATGTTTGGGATTATACAACTTTGTGTCAGTTAAAGTTTACTCATCAGATCTATATTTGTGATCTGTTGTATAAGTTGATATGCATGTAGGGGGTAATCGAACCATTCATAAATATATTTGCAACCAGAAACGCACATATCATTAATCAAATCACTAACTGGACATGTATCAATTTGTTTTAAATATCAATGAAGAGGGTAAATGTGTGAAAAGATATAATAATATAGCAAAATATTAAGGAAATTGCTGTCAGTCGATCATATTTGATGCAATTGTGAAACTAGATGCCTTGACACATTTAATTGAAGAAAAAACATGTTACCGATACATTTTGTAAAAAAAAGATGGCTGCCAGTCATCATGTATTATGTATGTACCAAATTTGAATGAGAACTGACAAAGCATTCCACATTTTCAAAAAAAAGATGTCTGCCAGTCGGCCACATTCGATTTGATTATGAAACCAACTGACGTAATTGTAATGTTGTTATCTGATATGTAAACATCGTATCTGTTCCTGCCATCTGGCGCATGAGTCATGGTCATTGCTATAAATAAATCACTTGTACTTTAGCATTGAAACGGGTTGTATCTAGTCTTACTTGCTCCCTATTACCCAGGCATTGATATACGGGGTTGTCAATACGTTACATTGGCGACGACGGATTCAGGAACTCATGGCGTCCGAAAGCATCCCTCACTATGAACCATTCCAAGTCCACGAGGAACCTAGCACCTCTGGAAAAAGGTGGGAGGAATGGTTGGAAGGATTTCAAATCCTGATGATCGCGTGTGACATCACGAGCACTAAGAGACAACGAGCTCTACTTATCCACTACGCGGAGAAAGAAGTACGACGTGAAATCAAAGCACTCCCAGACACCGGCGAAGAAGACGATGTCAAGAAACTCATCGAAGCTCTCAACAAACGTTTTGCTCCAAAACGAACGAAAGCGTACGAAAAACACGTGTTTCGTCAAGCAAAGCAAAAAGATGGTGAGTCGACGGTACCACGCCCGGTTACAACTTCTTGTGGCAAACTGCAATTATGCCAACCCTGACGAGGAAGTTTGCACACAAATCATTGAACACTGTACGTCGCAAAGACTAAGACGGCGAGCATTGAGAGAAGACATGAAGCTAGAAGACTTGTTAAACTTTGCCAAAACGATGGAAGTCTCTGAATCTCAGGCTGCGGACATCGAGGGCAACCTGCATGCGTCAACAGTCAACGCAGTTAGCCGAGGCTTCAAGTCTAAACATAATAAACGTGGAAAACCAAAACGGGTAGCCATCAATGAATCGCGATCAACCTCTCGATTATGCTACTTTTGTGGGGGCGATTATCCTCATGACGGACCGTGCCCGGCAAAAGGCAAGAAATGTAAATCATGCAGGAAAGATGGACATTTTGCCAAAGTTTGCAGATCCAAACCAAACAAGGAAAGAGACCGCAAACCAAAACGATCTATAAGGCGAGTGGACGCTGACACAGATTCGAGTAGTGAGTCCAGCCGAGACACCGACCAAGCGACATACGTATTCGGTATACGCACGGAAACTATTCACGCAACCAAGGCAAAGTTTCCAACAGCTGACATCACAATTCACGGTAAGAAAATTAAATTCTTGATTGATACTGGTGCATCGATCAACATAATGGATGAAAGTGACTTTGAAAAACGGGAAAGTCAAGTTGAGACAGACTTATACAAAAGTATTTCCATACAAGAGTCAATATCCAATCGAAACCCTAGGCGAATTCCGGACAGACATCAAATGTAAAACGAATACTGGAAGAAAATCGCTATCGAATATATTAATTCATGTCGTCAAGCGCAACGGTAATTTCGGGGAATCGCTACTAAGTTTTCAGACAGCAGAAGATTTGGGACTCATACAAATAATTAAACAAGTCGGGAGACAGACCGCAACAGACAAACTAGTGAGCGAATACAATGATTTATTCACAGGCCTAGGCCGACGACTGATGAAATCATTCAAGATCTGAACAACTCCACAGTGTTTTCCAAACTTGATCTGAATCAAGGCTATCATCAACTCGAGCTAACACCGGCATCGAGGTACATTACTACATTTAGTACACACGTTGGTCTACGCCGGTATAAGCGACTCAATTTTGGAATATTATCGGCATCCGAAATATTCCAAAACGCTATTAGACAAGCAATCGAGGGTATACCAGGCGCAAAGAACATTAGCGATGATATACTCATACACGGCAAAATGCAGGAAGACCATCAAAACAGTCTGAAAGCTGTATTCCAACGACTACGCAAAAGAAAACTTACTCTAAACAAACGAAAATGTGAATTCAACAAATCAAATCTCATATTCTACGGTCATCGATTTTCAGCGGAAGGTATGTCACCAGACCCAGATAAAGTCGCGGCTGTCAAGAATGCCGAAGCCCCAACAAACGCAACTGAGGTGAGAAGTTTACTCGGTATGGTAACATATTTCTCACGATTTATACCCGACCTAGCGACTATTACGCAACCCCTTCGATTATTAACCGTAAAAGACACGGTATGGGAATGGTCGAGTACTCATCGTAATGCGCTCAAAGATCGATTAACATGCAATTCATTCATGGCATACTTTGATCTGAATAAAGAGACTGAAATCGTAGTAGACGCAAGCCCTGTTGGTCTAGAAGCAATGCTCACTCAGAAAAATGGTGATGAAGACGCACCACGAGTTCTGAGTTACGCGAGCAGATAACTTACTCCAGTCGAACAAAGATATTCTCAGACAGAACGCCAGGCGTTAGCTGTTGTATGGGCGTGTGAACATTATCATTTATACGTATATGGCAAACCTGTAACCATAGTAACCGATCACAAACCGCTAGAGCGTCTCTACAACAACCCAAATGCTAAACCGCCAGCCAGAATCGAGAGATGGGCTCTACGGCTACAAGACTATTTATTCAAGATCGTGTATAGGCCGGGAAAAGACAATCCAGCTGATTAGATGTCGAGACACCCGAACACGAAAAGCACGCCAAACAGGAGACAAGAGAAAGTCACTAAAGAATATATCAACTTTATCGCTGGTCATGCAGCACCCACGGCGCTAACCTTGGATGAAATCAAAGAAGAAACAAAATCTGATCCCACACTGCAAGCCGTAAACATGGCGATTAAAACTGGTAGATGGTACGACCACACGAATTCTTCAGACATCGATTCTACAGACATCGACCGAATTTCTTTCGAAATGGTGCGAAAAGAAAGGGAATCTCTAACACTGGTGTCAACTCAAGATCTAATTTTACGCGGATCACGAATTATCATTCCAAAATCGTTACAAGAGCGGACAGTTAGTCTTGCCCACGAAGGACACCAGGGTGTAGTCAAAACGAAAAGATTACTGAGAGAAAAAGTTTATTTTCCCAACATTGACAAGCTGGTGGAAAATAAAATCAAAACCTGCTTAGCCTGTCAAGCCGCCACACCACAAAATAGGCGCGAACCGTTACAAATGACGTCACTTCCTGACTACGCATGGCAACACGTGTCGATGGACTTCTGTGGGCCGTTCCCCAGCGGAGATTATTTACTCGTGATAATAGATAACTATTCCAGATTTGTTGTTGTTGAAATAATACGATCTACTTCATCGCGAATCGTAATTCCGATACTCGACAAAGTATTCTCGGAATATGGTATCCCTGAAATCGCAACATCAGACAATGGACCGCCGTTCCAGGGCCACGAGTTTAGAGACTTTGCAAGACATCTTGGTTTTAAACACCGTAAAGTTACTCCCCTATGGCCACAGGCAAACGGAGAGGCGGAACAAATGATGAGAACGCTAGGAAAAGCCATCCGCACAGCGCAAGTTGAAGGGAAGTCGTGGAAACACGAAATGTACACATTTCTGAGAAATTATCATGCGACACCACACAGCACTACTGGTCAGTCAAAATGTGGGTCTACGGGGTCGATAAGGCGTCTCTGAGTCAGCAGTGTTATGTATGTTGGGAGCTCCACAGCTGAAAACAGCTGGGACTGACAACACAGCTAGGACTGACAGTGATGGGGAACGCGTCCCCCTCCTTGTAGGAGACCATCACTGTGTTGTCTGTGTGGAGCAGAACTCTGTGGTCTCGAACTACAGGTAGAAAGTGTGGTAGTGCTAAGTGCACTGCTTTCAGTTCAAGCCAGTTGATATGGCAGTCCCAAAACTAATGCGGGGGCCATATACATTGGTCTTGATCGTCCAATTGATGCGCTCCCAACCCAAGGGAGGCATCTGTTACCAGAGTCATAGCTGTGGTGAGTGGGTCCAAGGGAACCTCCTGTCCGATGCTGGCAAGTGACGACAACCAGGGCAGGGCTTCCTTCGCTTGGTCCGAGATCAATACCCACCTGTCTAGTTCCCATAGGTGAGCTCGGTGTTGTAGCAATAAGCATTGTACCCTTTGAGCGGCATTAGTTCTTGGAGGGACACTGAGGGAATGCTGACCAGGTGTTCGGCTAGGCTGCTTAGCACCAAGCAACATGCTTGAAATAGATATACCAAGCCTACCTATGTGTCAAACTCAATGCCCAGGAGCACCAACTGTTGCATTGGGTAGGAATGGAACTTGTCTGATTTACTAAAGAGCCCAACTGGTGAAGTCAATTCTGTGTAAGCCTTACTTGCTTGGCTAATAATCGCTTGTTTGAGTTATGTAATAACCAGTCGTCTAGGTACGGATTGATGTGTACCGACGTTTGGTGAAGCAGCAGCACCACCTGTCCCATCCATTCTGGTGAAACGAAGCGGGCTGTGCATAACCTGAAGGGGGCACCCGAGATTAAAATATATGGCCCAACTGGCCAACTCAAAGGAGATGGCAACTCGCCGGGTACATTGATATGTGCAGGTAGACCCCGCTCAACTCTAGTGAGGCTAGCCAGTTGAAAAGGTGGATGGAGAGAACGCTGAATGGCGTCTCCATGCAGAACCGATCGAGGAGCACATACTGATTCAGTCTGCATAGGTCCAGAACTGGATGCCCACCACCTGTAGATTTGGAACTACAAACACATTTGAGTAGAAGCCTTCACTCAATGCCGGCTGATCTACCTTGTGTATGGCGCTCTTTTCCAGCAAACAGTCTACTTCCTGTCTGATTGCCTCCACCTTGCGAGAGTCCCCTGGCAGTGCCCTCAATGGGGGAGACATTGACCGGGGAGATGGATAATTCAGCGGGATCCTGTAACCATATGTCACCACCTGTAAAATCCAGGGATCAGTCACCCGCCGCCTCCAAACTGGACTACACCGGCGAAATCTGTGTGCGACAGGGATATGTGTCCATGGGTTCAGCAGTTGCGAGGTGTGGGTGCTCTCTTCTCCAAAGAGGTGGATTTCCCCAAGGCCTGCAGTAGTCACTAAGTTGTGACCTGGCTATTCGCCGAACACATGCCCCCTGTTGCAGAGTAAAACAAGTGTAAAACATGCTTCCCTCGTTGCTGGAATGGACGATGGCCCATCAAGGATGATGAGCCACCACCTGGTTCCTTCTTCTCTGGGGGTGCACCACTACTCTTCCCTCCCGCTGAAGGGTATGAGCCCTTGCCTCCTGGCTGACTCTGGCTAGCGGATGTTGCCTTAGGGCGTTGTGTTTTCTGTGCTTGGGGCGCCCTCCGTTTACCCTTGTCAGTGACAAACTGGCTAGCAGATTTGATCTGAACCATCTGGTTTGTTGCATTCTGAAGCTCTGAGACTGCACCCGCCATCTCCCCCATCAAAGAGGGTGGAAGATGTCCAGTCTGTGTAACTGAGGTGGTGACATACTCCCTGACTCAGTTCGCAAGACAAAAACTCACGCGTCTAAGACAGCATCTCCTGACCCGAAAGTCCTGCCCCAAAATCGGAGGCTTGGCTGCCAGTATTCCCATTGATATTCAGTGCCGGAGGTTCCAGAAGCGACCCAGTGCAACTAGCCTGAGCCTTTGCCTCACCCAAATCAGTGGACGAGTCACAGCTGAGAATGGGAGGTTCACCGGAAGAGACATGTTTTGAATGCGAGCAATGCTTTTGTGTTTCTTCCTGCTTGTCGGCCGAAGGGCCGCAGTGGAGACAGCTCACTCCGACTGCATCTGATCTACCCAGCCTGCCAGGGACGATTTTTCATGGCTCTGGAAAACATCCCAGGCTTCAGAACTCCAGTGAAAAACACACGCCTTCAAGGCAAAAATCCTGAACGCTGCATGCAGTCATGGCAAAAATAGCATTTCAAATGCGGGTTCTATGCTGGTAAATTCTGATTATAACCACTGCACAGTCGCCTCGGAGACAAAACTGCATAAAATGAACACGACATGCATGAGGGAAGTGAAATACAGTTGGAAAATACGCAGAAAAAAACTTACAACGTGGTTAACCTGTGTTGCCGGGTTTTAAATTCTTGTAAAAAATTATACACAAAAACCGACACGGTGGTAAAAAAGAAGGTAGCAACTCAAGCCAGAAACCTGGACAGAAAACGGCAGCCTAGACTTCATCCCCATTGCTGTGGAGAAAAGAAAACAGTGAATGTCAAGGTGAGGTGGCGTAGCCACATTACCTCGGTCACGTGGTTCGTGACGTAAGGAAAAAATCTTAGGGTCATGGGGCTTCCCCTGACCTATATTGTATCTCTCCGTCATTTGCAGAATCGCTGATTAATGCCTACAGTTCAAAATATTCATTTTGACTGACCGGTGTCTATGGTGGGTAATTAAACGTAGTGAATTATCGTGCTGAGCGAAGACAAGGAAATCACTGATTTCATCTTGATACCACAAAAGGCTGACTAGAAAGACCATGACATTTGCTGCCGGTAACTCATACACACATTCGTATTAGTGTAGGGAATTCCAGAGGCTGTAGTAGTATTAATTGTTATTATTATCGATTGTATTGTTTGGAGATAATTATTTATTGTACGTGGTAATTTTACCAATATTGTGTTTTCATTACATGCGAGTGCCGTTATAGTCTGCATCTGGTTATTTATCGAAAGGTCCATATGACCCAGTTTATGAAGGGTAAAAAAAAAGGACCCAAAATCACGGGTATTGGGTGGTGTCCTTAACGGACCGGATTGTTTGTGCTGGCAATGTTGATAAAAAATCAAGAATATATTTATTCGCTAATCGACCGTTTTAATATTATCTAACTAAACATGTATATAGATTTATTTATTTATACAGACTACACAATTGTATATGTCCGTACAGCTACGGAAGTTCAGAGGAATACATATAGATGAAACCTACCATAGTAAAATAATTAGTTCCGTCCCCTTGGGAATAGTATATCCACCAAGTGAAGTGTCTTTCAACGCACAATGAGGTAGTGATAATGGTGCAATGCTACCAAATCGCTGTATTTCCAAAAGCGTGGCTTCAGTATAAGACAAGTTTTTACGATCGTCAAGTCTCGGGAGACGGTTTGCACCAACAGCCTGGAATCATGAGAAACCGAATAGTGGTCGGGATTACAAACAACGTGCAACATAAGGACACTCAATAGTTTGAAGCAGATGTGGCTATTTCACAATTATGCGATTTAAGATACACCCTGCTTAATTTGCACATGCATGTTGTATAGTACGTACCTGATCAATTTCATTAAACACTCTGTCCTGTATTTCTGGATGAAGAACCATTAATAGTAACCCCCATTTAAGTGTTGTCGCTGTTGTTTCAGTTCCAGCAGCAAAAAGATCAGCTAATGTGTGTTTTAACTGGTCGTCTGTAGATCTTTATTGCGTCTTGTTTCATTGTCTCAGCTAAGCATGCATCGATGAAATCACCTATGTTGTCTGGG
>NW_003149251.1:0-21730 GCF_000003605.2 Saccoglossus kowalevskii | reverse complement strand
AATCGGGTGCATACATACACATACACCAAGACACATAGAAATGATCGGAAACGGGTGCACACATACACCGAGACACATAGAATGATGGGATCGGGTGTACACATACACAAGACACATAAAATGTTGGAATTGGGTGCACACATACACATACACCAAGACACATAGAAATGATGGAATCGGGTGCACACATATACATACACCGAGACACAAAAAATGATGTAATTGGGTGCACACATACACATACACGAGACACATAAAATGATGGAATCGGGTGCACACATACACATACACCAAGACACGTAAAATGATGGGATCGACAGTACACATACACGAGACACATAAAATGATGGAATCGGGTGCACACATACACATACACCAAACCACATACAATGATGGAATCGGGTGCACACATATACATACACCGAGACACAAAAAATGATGGAATTGGGTGCACACATACACATACACGAGACACATAAAATGATGGAATCGGGTGCACACATACCCATACACCGAGACACAAAAAATGATGGCATTGGGTGCACACATACACATACACGAGACACATAAAATGATGGAATCGGGTGCACACATACACCGAGACACATAAAATGATGGAATCGGGTGCACACATACACATACACCGAGACACATAGAAATGATGGAATCGGGTGCACACATACACTGAGACACATAAAATGATGGAATCAGGTGCACACATACACATACACCGAGACACATAGGAATGATGGAATCGGTGCACACATACACCGAGACACATAAAATGATGGAATCGGCTGCACGCATACACATACACGAGCCACATAGAAATGATGGAATCGGGTGCACACATACACATACACCGAGACACATAAAATGGTGGAATTGGGTGCACACATACACATACACCGACCCACATAGAAATGATGGAATCGGGTGCACACATTCACATACACGAGACACATAAAATGATGGAATTGGGTGCACACATACACATACACGAGACACATAGAAATGATGGAATCGGGTGCACACATACACATACACCAAACCACATACAATGATGGAATCGGGTGCACACATATACATACACCGAGACACAAAAAATGATGGAATTGGGTGCACACATACACATACACGAGACACATAAAATGATGGAATCGGGTGGACACATACACATACACGAGACACATATAAATGATGGAATCGGGTGCACACATACACATACACCAAGACACGTAAAATGATGGGATCGACAGTACACATACACGAGACACATAAAATGATGGAATCGGGTGCACACATACACATACACCAAACCACATACAATGATGGAATCGGGTGCACACATACACATATACATACACCGAGACACAAATAATGATGGAATTGGGTGCACACATACACATACACGAGACACATAAAATGATGGAATCGGGTGCACACATACACATACACCGAGACACAAAAAATGATGGCATTGGCTGCACACATACACATACACGAGACAATAAAATGATGGAATCGGGTGCACACATACACCGAGACACATAAAATGATGGAATCGGGTGCACACATACACATACACCGAGACACATAGAAATGATGGAATCGGGTGCACACATACACCGAGACACATAAAATGATGGAATTGGGTGCACACATACACATACACGAGACACATAAAATGATGGAATCGGGTGCACAAATACACATACACCGAGACACAAAAAATGATGGAATTGGGTGCACACATACACATACACGAGACACATAAAATGATGGAATTGGGTGCACACATACACAAACACGAGACACATAGAAATGATGGAATCGGGTGCATACATACACATACACCAAGACACATAGAAATGATGGAATCGGGTGCACACATACACCGAGACACATAGAATGATGGGATCGGGTGTACACATACACAAGACACATAAAATGTTGGAATTGGGTGCACACATACACATACACCAAGACACATAGAAATGATGGAATCGGGTGCACACATATACATACACCGAGACACAAAAAATGATGTAATTGGGTGCACACATACACATACACGAGACACATAAAATGATGGAATCGGGTGCACACATACACATACACCAAGACACGTAAAATGATGGGATCGACAGTACACATACACGAGACACATAAAATGATGGAATCGGGTGCACACATACACATACACCAAACCACATACAATGATGGAATCGGGTGCACACATATACATACACCGAGACACAAAAAATGATGGAATTGGGTGCACACATACACATACACGAGACACATAAAATGATGGAATCGGGTGCGCACATACCCATACACCGAGACACAAAAAATGATGGCATTGGGTGCACACATACACATACACGAGACACATAAAATGATGGAATCGGGTGCACACATACACCGAGACACATAAAATGATGGAATCGGGTGCACACATACACATACACCGAGACACATAAAATGATGGAATCGGGTGCACACATACACTGAGACACATAAAATGATGGAATCAGGTGCACACATACACATACACCGAGACACATAGGAATGATGGAATCGGTGCACACATACACCGAGACACATAAAATGATGGAATCGGCTGCACGCATACACATACACGAGCCACATAGAAATGATGGAATCGGGTGCACACATACACTGAGACACATAAAATGATGGAATCAGGTGCACACATACACATACACCGAGACACATAGAAATGATGGAATCGGGTGCACACATACACTGAGACACATAAAATGATGGAATCAGGTGCACACATACACATACACCGAGACACATAGGAATGATGGAATCGGTGCACACATACACCGAGACACATAAAATGATGGAATCGGCTGCACGCATACACATACACGAGCCACATAGAAATGATGGAATCGGGTGCACACATACACATACACCGAGACACATAAAATGGTGGAATTGGGTGCACACATACACATACACCGACCCACATAGAAATGATGGAATCGGGTGCACACATTCACATACACGAGACACATAAAATGATGGAATTGGGTGCACACATACACATACACGAGACACATAGAAATGATGGAATCGGGTGCACACATACACATACACCAAACCACATACAATGATGGAATCGGGTGCACACATATACATACACCGAGACACAAAAAATGATGGAATTGGGTGCACACATACACATACACCAAGACACAGAGAAATGATGGAATCGGGTGCACAAATACACATACACCGAGACACAAAAAATGATGGAATAGGGTGCACACATACACATACACGAGACACATAAAATGATGGAATTGGGTGCACAAATACACATACACCGAGACACAAAAAATGATGGAATTGGGTGCACACATACACATACACGAGACACATAAAATGATGGAATCGGGTGCACACATACACAAACACGTGACACATAGAAATGATGGAATCGGGTGCACACATACACATACACCAAGACACATAGAAATGATGGAATCGGGTGCACACATACACCGAGACACATAAAATGATGGGATCGGGTGTACACATACACAAGACACATAAAATGTTGGAATTGGGTGCACATATACACATACACCAAGACACATAGAAATGATGGAATCGGGTGCACACATATACATACACCGAGACACAAAAAATGATGTAATTGGGTGCACACATACACATACACGAGACACATAAAATGATGGAATCGGGTGCACACATACACATACACCAAGACACAGAAATGATGGAATCGGGTGCACACATACACCGAGACACATAAAATGATGGGATTGGGTGTACACATACACAAGACACATAAAATGTTGGAATTGGGTGCACATATACACATACACCAAGACACATAGAAATGATGGAATCGGGTGCACACATATACATACACCGAGACACAAAAAATGATGTAATTGGGTGCACACATACACATACACCAAGACACATAAAATGATGGGATCGACAGTACACATACACGAGACACATAAAATGATGGAATCGGGTGCACACATACACATACACCAAACCACATACAATGATGGAATCGGGTGCACACATATACATACACCGAGACACAAATAATGATGGAATTGGGTGCACACATACACATACACGAGACACATAAAATGATGGAATCGGGTGCACACATACACATACACCGAGACACAAAAAATGATGGCATTGGGTGCACACATACACATACACGAGACACATAAAATGATGGAATCGGGTGCACACATACACCGAGACACATAAAATGATGGAATCGGGTGCACACATACACATACACCGAGACACATAGAAATGATGGAATCGGGTGCACACATACACCTAGACACATAAAATGATGGAATCGGGTGCACACATACACATACACCGAGACACATAGGAATGATGGAATCAGTGCACACATACACCGAGACACATAAAATGATGGAATCGGCTGCACGCATACACATACACGAGCCACATAGAAATGATGGAATCGGGTGCACACATACACATACACCGAGACACATAAAATGGTGGAATTGGGTGCACACATACACATACACCGACCCACATAGAAATGATGGAATCGGGTGCACACATTCACATACACGAGACACATAAAATGATGGAATTGGGTGCACACATACACATACACGAGACACATAGAAATGATGGAATCGGGTGCACACATACACATACACCAAACCACATACAATGATGGAATCGGGTGCACACATATACATACACTGAGACACAAAAAATGATGGAATTGGGTGCACACATACACATACACGAGACACATAAAATGATGGAATCGGGTGCACACATACACATACACATACACCGAGACACAAAAAATGATGGCATTGGGTGCACACATACACATACACGAGACACATAGAAATGATGGAATCGGGTGCACACATACACATACACCAAACCACATACAATGATGGAATCGGGTGCACACATATACATACACCGAGACACAAAAAATGATGGAATCGGGTGCACACATATACATACACCGAGACACAAAAAATGATGGAATTGGGTGCACACATACACATACACCAAGACACATAGAAATGATGGAATCGGGTGCACAAATACACATACACCGAGACACAAAAAATGATGGAATTGGGTGCACACATACACATACACGAGACACATAAAATGATGGAATCGGGTGCACAAATACACATACACCGAGACACAAAAAATGATGGAATTGGGTGCACACATACACATACACGAGACACATAAAATGATGGAATCGGGTGCACACATACACAAACACGAGACACATAGAAATGATGGAATCGGGTGCACACATACACATACACCAAGACACAGAAATGATGGAATCGGGTGCACACATACACCGAGACACATAAAATGATGGGATTGGGTGTACACATACACAAGACACATAAAATGTTGGAATTGGGTGCACATATACACATACACCAAGACACATAGAAATGATGGAATCGGGTGCACACATATACATACACCGAGACACAAAAAATGATGTAATTGGGTGCACACATACACATACACGAGACACATAAAATGATGGAATCGGGTGCACACATACACATACACCAAGACACGTAAAATGATGGGATCGACAGTACACATACACGAGACACATAAAATGATGGAATCGGGTGCACACATACACATACACCAAACCACATACAATGATGGAATCGGGTGCACACATACACATATACATACACCGAGACACAAATAATGATGGAATTGGGTGCACACATACACATACACGAGACACATAAAATGATGGAATCGGGTGCACACATACACATACACCGAGACACAAAAAATGATGGCATTGGCTGCACACATACACATACACGAGACAATAAAATGATGGAATCGGGTGCACACATACACCGAGACACATAAAATGATGGAATCGGGTGCACACATACACATACACCGAGACACATAGAAATGATGGAATCGGGTGCACACATACACCGAGACACATAAAATGATGGAATTGGGTGCACACATACACATACACGAGACACATAAAATGATGGAATCGGGTGCACAAATACACATACACCGAGACACAAAAAATGATGGGAATGGGTGCACACATACACATACACGAGACACATAGGAATGATGGAATCAGTGCACACATACACCGAGACACATAAAATGATGGAATCGGCTGCACGCATACACATACACGAGCCACATAGAAATGATGGAATCGGGTGCACACATACACATACACCGAGACACATAAAATGGTGGAATTGGGTGCACACATACACATACACCGACCCACATAGAAATGATGGAATCGGGTGCACACATTCACATACACGAGACACATAAAATGATGGAATCGGGTGCACACATACACATACACCGAGACACATAGAAATGATGGAATCGGGTGCACACATACACCTAGACACATAAAATGATGGAATCGGGTGCACACATACACATACACCGAGACACATAGGAATGATGGAATCAGTGCACACATACACCGAGACACATAAAATGATGGAATCGGCTGCACGCATACACATACACGAGCCACATAGAAATGATGGAATCGGGTGCACACATACACATACACCGAGACACATAAAATGGTGGAATTGGGTGCACACATACACATACACCGACCCACATAGAAATGATGGAATCGGGTGCACACATTCACATACACGAGACACATAAAATGATGGAATTGGGTGCACACATACACATACACGAGACACATAGAAATGATGGAATCGGGTGCACACATACACATACACCAAACCACATACAATGATGGAATCGGGTGCACACATATACATACTCTGAGACACAAAAAATGATGGAATTGGGTGCACACATACACATACACGAGACACATAAAATGATGGAATCGGGTGCACACATACACATACACCAAACCACATACAATGATGGAATCGGGTGCACACATATACATACACCGAGACACAAAAAAATGATGGAATTTGGGTGCACACATACACATACACGAGACACATAAAATGATGGAAATCGGGTGCACACATACACATACACCGAGACACAAAAAATGATGGCATTGGGTGCACACATACACATACACGAGACACATAAAATGATGGAATCGGGTGGACACATACACATACACGAGACACATATAAATGATGGAATCGGGTGCACACATACACATACACTAAGACACATAGAAATGATGGAATCGGGTGCACACATATACATACACCGAGACACAAAAAATGATGGAATTGGGTGCACACATACACATACACGAGACACATGAAATGATGGAATCGGGTGCACACATACACATACACCAAGAAACATAGAAATGATGGAATCGGGTGCACAAATACACATACACCGAGACACAAAAAATGATGGAATTGGGTGCACACATACACATACACGAGACACATAAAATGATAGAATCGGCTGCACACATACACATACACGAGACACATAGAAATGATGGAATCGGGTGCACACATACACATACACCAAGACACATAGAAATGATGGAATCGGGTGCACACATACACAGAGACACATAAAATGATGGGATCGGGTGTACACATACACAAGACACATGAAATGTTGGATTTGGGTGCACATATACACATACACCAAGACACATAGAAATGATGGAATCGGGTGCACACATATACATACACCGAGACACAAAAAATGATGTAATTGGGTGCACACATACACATACACGAGACACATACAATCATGGAATCGGGTGCACACATACACATACACCAAGACACGTAAAAAGATGGGATCGACAGTACACTTACACAAGACACATAAAATAATGGAATCGAGTGCACACATACACATACACCAAGACACATAGAAATGATGGAATCGGGTGCACACATATACATACACTGAGACACAAAAAATGATGGAATTGGGTGCACACATACACATACACGAGACACAAAAAATGATGGAATCGGGTGCACACATACACATACACCAAGACACATAGAAATGATGGAATCGGGTGCACACATATACATACACTCAGACACAAAAAATGATGGAATTGGGTGCACACATACACATACACGAGACACATAGAAATGATGGAATCGGGTGCACACATACACATACACCAAGACACGTAAAATGATGGGATCGGGTGTACACATACACAAGACACTTAAAATGATGGAATCGGGTGCACACATACAAATACACTAAGACACATAGAAATGATGGAATCGGGTTCACACATATACATACACCGAGACACAAAAAATGATGGAATTGGGTGCACACATACACATACACGAGACACATAAAATGATGGAATCGGGTGCACACATACACATACACGAGACACATAGAAATGATGGAATCGGGTGCACACATACACATACACCGAGACACATAGAAATGATGGAATCGGGTGCACACATATACATACACCGAGACACAAAAAATGATGGAATTGGGTGCACACATACACATACACGAGACACATAAAATGATGGAATCGGGTGGACACATACACATACACGAGACACATATAAATGATGGAATCGGGTGCACACATACACATACACTAAGACACATAGAAATGATGGAATCGGGTGCACACATATACATACACCGAGACACAAAAAATGATGGAATTGGGTGCACACATACACATACACCAAGACACATAGAAATGATGGAATCGGGAGCACAAATACACATACACCGAGACACAAAAAATGATGGAATTGGGTGCACACATACACATACACGAGACACATAAAATGATGGAATTGGGTGCACAAATACACATACACCGAGACAAAAAAAATGATGGAATTGGGTGCACACATACACATACACGAGACACATAAAATGATGGAATCGGGTGCACACATACACCGAGACACATAAAATGATGGAATCGGGTGCACACATACACATACACGAGACACATAGAAATGATGGAATCGGGTGCACACATACACATACACCAAGACACATAGAAATGATGGAATCGGGTGCACACATACACAGAGACACATAAAATGATGGGATCGGGTGTACACATACACAAGACACATGCAATGTTGGATTTGGGTGCACATATACACATACACCAAGACACATAGAAATGATGGAATCGGGTGCACACATACACATACACCAAGACACGTAAAAAGATGGGATCGACAGTACACATACACAAGACACATAAAATGATGGAATCGAGTGCACACATACACATACACCAAGACACATAGAAATGATGGAATCGGGTGCACACATATACATACACTGAGACACAAAAAATGATGGAATTGGGTGCACACATACACATACACGAGACACTAAAAATGATGGAATCGGGTGCACACATACACATACACCAAGACACATAGAAATGATGGAATCGGGTGCACACATATACATACACTGAGACACAAAAAATGATGGAATTGGGTGCACACATACACATACCCGAGACACGTAAAATGATGGAATCGGGTGCACACATACACATACACCAAGACACGTAAAATGATGGGATCGGGTGTACACATACACAAGACACTTAAAATGATGGAATCGGGTGCACACATACAAATACACTAAGACACATAGAAATGATGGAATCGGGTGCACACATATACATACACCGAGACACAAAAAATGATGGAATTGGGTGCCCACATACACATACACGAGACACATAAAATGATGGAATCGGGTGCACACATACACATACACGAGACACATAGAAATGATGGAATCGGGTGCACACATACACCGAGACACATAAAATAATGGAATCGGGTGCACACATACACATACACCAAGACACGTAAAATGATGGGATCGACAGTACACATACACAATACACATAAAATGATGGAATCGGGTGCACACATACACATACACCAAGACGCATAGAAATGATGCAATCGGGTGCACACATATACATACACTGAGACACAAAAAATGATGGAATTGGGTGCACACATACACATACACGAGACACATAAAATGATGGAATTGGGTGCACACATACACGAGACACATAGAAATGATGGAATCGGGTGCACACATACACATACACCAAACCACATACAATGATGGAATCGGGTGCACAAATACACATACACCGAGACACAAAAAATGATGGAATTGGGTGCACACATACACATACACGAGACACATAAAATGATGGAATCGGGTGCACAAATACACATACACCGAGACACAAAAAATGATGGAATTGGGTGCACACATACACATACACGAGACACATAAAATGATGGAATCGGGTGCACACATACACAAACACGAGACACATAGAAATGATGGAATCGGGTGCACACATACACATACACCAAGACACAGAAATGATGGAATCGGGTGCACACATACACCGAGACACATAAAATGATGGGATTGGGTGTACACATACACATAAACCGAGACGCATAAAATGATGGAATCGGGTGCACACATACACATAAACCGAGATGCATAAAATGATGGAATCGGGTGCACACATACACATACACCGAGACACATAGAAATGATGGAATCGGGTGCACACATATACATACACCGAGACACAAAAAATGATGGAATTGGGTGCACACATACACATACACGAGACACATAAAATGATGGAATCGGGTGGACACATACACATACACGAGACACATATAAATGATGGAATCGGGTGCACACATACACATACACTAAGACACATAGAAATGATGGAATCGGGTGCACACATATACATACACCGAGACACAAAAAATGATGGAATTGGGTGCACACATACACATACACCAAGACACATAGAAATGATGGAATCGGGAGCACAAATACACATACACCGAGACACAAAAAATGATGGAATTGGGTGCACACATACACATACACGAGACACATAAAATGATGGAATTGGGTGCACAAATACACATACACCGAGACAAAAAAAATGATGGAATTGGGTGCACACATACACATACACGAGACACATAAAATGATGGAATCGGGTGCACAAATACACATACACATACACGAGACACATAGAAATGATGGAATCGGGTGCACACATACACATACACCAAGACACATAGAAATGATGGAATCGGGTGCACACATACACCGAGACACATAAAATGATGGGATCGGGTGTACACATACACAAGACACATAAAATTTTGGAATTGGGTGCACATATACACATACACTAAGACACATAGAAATGATGAAATCGGGTGCACACATATACATACACCGAGACACAAAAAATGATGTAATTGGGTGCACACATACACATACACGAGACACATAAAATGATGGAATCGGGTGCACACATACACATACACCAAGACACGTAAAATGATGGGATCGACAGTACACATACACAAGACACATAAAATGATGGAATCGGGTGCACACATACACATACACTAAGACACATAGAAATGATGGAATCGGGTGCACACATATACATACACCGAGACACAAACAATGATGGAATTGGGTGCACGCATACACATACATGAGACACATAAAATGATGGAATCGGGTGCACACATACACATACACCAAGACACATAGAAATGATGGAATCGGGTGCACACATACACCGAGACACATAAAATGATGGAATCGGGTGCACACATACACATACACCGAGACACATAGAAATGATGGAATCGGGTGCACACATACACCGAGACACATAAAATGATGGAATCGGGTGCACACATACACATACACCGAGACACATAGGAATGATGGAATCGGTGCACACATACACCGAGACACATAAAATGATGGAATCGGCTGCACGCATACACATACACGAGCCACATAGAAATGATGGAATCGGGTGCACACATACACATACACCGAGACACATAAAATGGTGGAATTGGGTGCACACATACACATACACCGACCCACATAGAAATGATGGAATCGGGTGCACACATTCACATACACGAGACACATAAAATGATGGAATTGGGTGCACACATACACATACACGAGACACATAAAATGATGGAATCGGGTGCACACATACACATACACCAAGACACGTAAAATGATGGGATCGGGTGTACACATACACAAGACACTTAAAATGATGGAATCGGGTGCACACATACACATACACATACACATACACTAAGACACATAGAAATGATGGAATCGGGTGCACACATATACATACACCGAGACACAAAAAATGATGGAATTGGTGCACACATACACATACACGAGACACATAAAATGATGGAATCGGGTGCACACATACACATACACGAGACACATAGAAATGATGGAATCGGGTGCACACATACACATACACCAAGACACATAGAAATGATGGAATCGGGTGCACACATACACCGAGACACATAAAATGATGGGATCGGGTGTACACATACACAAGACACATAAAATTTTGGAATTGGGTGCACATATACACATACACTAAGACACATAGAAATGATGAAATCGGGTGCACACATATACATACACCGAGACACAAAAAATGATGTAATTGGGTGCACACATACACATACACGAGACACATAAAATGATGGAATCGGGTGCACACATACACATACACCAAGACACGTAAAATGATGGGATCGACAGTACACATACACAAGACACATAAAATGATGGAATCGGGTGCACACATACACATACACTAAGACACATAGAAATGATGGAATCGGGTGCACACATATACATACACCGAGACACAAACAATGATGGAATTGGGTGCACGCATACACATACATGAGACACATAAAATGATGGAATCGGGTGCACACATACACATACACCAAGACACATAGAAATGATGGAATCGGGTGCACACATACACCGAGACACATAAAATGATGGAATCGGGTGCACACATACACATACACCGAGACACATAGAAATGATGGAATCGGGTGCACACATACACCGAGACACATAAAATGATGGAATCGGGTGCACACATACACATACACCGAGACACATAGGAATGATGGAATCGGTGCACACATACACCGAGACACATAAAATGATGGAATCGGCTGCACGCATACACATACACGAGCCACATAGAAATGATGGAATCGGGTGCACACATACACATACACCGAGACACATAAAATGGTGGAATTGGGTGCACACATACACATACACCGACCCACATAGAAATGATGGAATCGGGTGCACACATTCACATACACGAGACACATAAAATGATGGAATTGGGTGCACACATACACATACACGAGACACATAGAAATGATGGAATCGGGTGCACACATACACATACACCAAACCACATACAATGATGGAATCGGGTGCACACATATACATACACCGAGACACAAAAAAATGATGGAATTGGGTGCACACATACACATACACGAGACACATAAAATGATGGAATCGGGTGCACACATACACATACACATACACCGAGATACAAAAAATGATGGCATTGGGTGCACACATACACATACACGAGACACATAGAAATGATGGAATCGGATGCACACATACACATACACCAAACCACATACAATGATGGAATCGGGTGCACACATATACATACACCGAGACACAAAAAATGATGGAATTGGGTGCACACATACACATACACGAGACACATAAAATGATGGAATCGGGTGGACACATACACATACACGAGACACATATAAATGATGGAATCAGGTGCACACATACACATACACTAAGACACATAGAAATGATGGAATCGGGTGCACACATATACATACACCGAGACACAAAAAATGATGGAATTGGGTGCACACATACACATACACCAAGACACATAGAAATGATGGAATCGGGTGCACAAATACACATACACCGAGACACAAAAAATGAGGGAATTGGGTGCACACATACACATACACGAGACACATAAAATGATGGAATCGGGTGCACAAATACACATACACCGAGACACAAAAAATGATGGAATTGGGTGCACACATACACATACACGAGACACATAAAATGATGGAATCGGGTGCACACATACACAAACACGAGACACATAGAAATGATGGAATCGGGTGCACACATACACATACACCAAGACACAGAAATGATGGAATCGGGTGCACACATACACCGAGACACATAAAATGATGGGATTGGGTGTACACATACACAAGACACATAAAATGTTGGAATTGGGTGCACATATACACATACACCAAGACACATAGAAATGATGGAATCGGGTGCACACATATACATACACCGAGACACAAAAAATGATGTAATTGGGTGCACACATACACATACACCAAGACACGTAAAATGATGGGATCGACAGTACACATACACGAGACACATAAAATGATGGAATCGGGTGCACACATACACATACACCAAACCACATACAATGATGGAATCGGGTGCACACATATACATACACCGAGACACAAATAATGATGGAATTGGGTGCACACATACACATACACGAGACACATAAAATGATGGAATCGGGTGCACACATACACATACACCGAGACACAAAAAATGATGGCATTGGGTGCACACATACACATACACGAGACACATAAAATGATGGAATCGGGTGCACACATACACCGAGACACATAAAATGATGGAATCGGGTGCACACATACACATACACCGAGACACTTAGAAATGATGGAATCGGGTGCACACATACACCGAGACACATAAAATGATGGAATCGGGTGCACACATACACATACACCGAGACACATAGGAATGATGGAATCGGTGCACACATACACCGAGACACATAAAATGATGGAATCGGCTGCACGCATAAACATACACGAGCCACATAGAAATGATGGAATCGGGTGCACACATACACATACATCGAGACACATAAAATGGTGGAATTGGGTGCACACATACACATACACCGACCCACATAGAAATGATGGAATCGGGTGCACACATTCACATACACGAGACACATAAAATGATGGAATTGGGTGCACACATACACATACACGAGACACATAGAAATGATGGAATCGGGTGCACACATACACATACACCAAACCACATACAATGATGGAATCGGGTGCACACATATACATACACTGAGACACAAAAAATGATGGAATTGGGTGCACACATACACATACACGAGACACATAAAATGATGGAATCGGGTGCATACATACACATACACATACACCGAGACACAAAAAATGATGGCATTGGGTGCACACATACACATACACGAGACACATAGAAATGATGGAATCGGGTGCACAAATACACATACACCGAGACACAAAAAATGATGGAATTGGGTGCACACATACACATACACGAGACACATAAAATGATGGAATCGGGTGCACAAATACACATACACCGAGACACAAAAAATGATGGAATTGGGTGCACACATACACATACACGAGACACATAAAATGATGGAATCGGGTGCACACATACACAAACACGAGACACATAGAAATGATGGAATCGGGTGCACACATACACATACACCAAGACACAGAAATGATGGAATCGGGTGCACACATACACCGAGACACATAAAATGATGGGATTGGGTGTACACATACACAAGACACATAAAATGTTGGAATTGGGTGCACATATACACATACACCAAGACACATAGAAATGATGGAATCGGGTGCACACATATACATACACCGAGACACAAAAAATGATGTAATTGGGTGCACACATACACATACACCAAGACACGTAAAATGATGGGATCGACAGTACACATACACGAGACACATAAAATGATGGAATCGGGTGCACACATACACATACACCAAACCACATACAATGATGTAATCGGGTGCACACATATACATACACCGAGACACAAATAATGATGGAATTGGGTGCACACATACACATACACGAGACACATAAAATGATGGAATCGGGTGCACACATACACATACACCGAGACACAAAAAATGATGGCATTGGGTGCACACATACACATACACGAGACACATAAAATGATGGAATCGGGTGCACACATACACCGAGACACATAAAATGATGGAATCGGGTGCACACATACACATACACCGAGACACATAGAAATGATGGAATCGGGTGCACACATACACCTAGACACATAAAATGATGGAATCGGGTGCACACATACACATACACCGAGACACATAGGAATGATGGAATCAGTGCACACATACACCGAGACACATAAAATGATGGAATCGGCTGCACGCATACACATACACGAGCCACATAGAAATGATGGAATCGGGTGCACACATACACATACACCGAGACACATAAAATGGTGGAATTGGGTGCACACATACACATACACCGACCCACATAGAAATGATGGAATCGGGTGCACACATTCACATACACGAGACACATAAAATGATGGAATTGGGTGCACACATACACATACACGAGACACATAGAAATGATGGAATCGGGTGCACACATACACATACACCAAACCACATACAATGATGGAATCGGGTGCACACATATACATACTCTGAGACACAAAAAATGATGGAATTGGGTGCACACATACACATACACGAGACACATAAAATGATGGAATCGGGTGCACACATACACATACACATACACCGAGACAAAAAATGATGGCATTGGGTGCACACATACACATACACGAGACACATAGAAATGATGGAATCGGGTGCACACATACACATACACCAAACCACATACAATGATGGAATCGGGTGCACACATATACATACACCGAGACACAAAAAATGATGGAATTGGGTGCACACATACACATACACGAGACACATAAAATGATGGAATCGGGTGGACACATACACATACACGAGACACATATAAATGATGGAATCGGGTGCACACATACACATACACTAAGACACATAGAAATGATGGAATCGGGTGCACACATATACATACACCGAGACACAAAAAATGATGGAATTGGGTGCACACATACACATACACCAAGACACATAGAAATGATGGAATCGGGTGCACAAATACACATACACCGAGACACAAAAAATGATGGAATTGGGTGCACACATACACATACACGAGACACATAAAATGATGGAATCGGGTGCACAAATACACATACACCGAGACACAAAAAATGATGGAATTGGGTGCACACATACACATACACGAGACACATAAAATGATGGAATCGGGTGCACACATACACAAACACGAGACACATAGAAATGATGGAATCGGGTGCACACATACACATACACCAAGACACAGAAATGATGGAATCGGGTGCACACATACACCGAGACACATAAAATGATGGGATTGGGTGTACACATACACAAGACACATAAAATGTTGGAATTGGGTGCACATATACACATACACCAAGACACATAGAAATGATGGAATCGGGTGCACACATATACATACACCGAGACACAAAAAATGATGTAATTGGGTGCACACATACACATACACGAGACACATAAAATGATGGAATCGGGTGCACACATACACATACACCAAGACACGTAAAATGATGGGATCGACAGTACACATACACGAGACACATAAAATGATGGAATCGGGTGCACACATACACATACACCAAACCACATACAATGATGGAATCGGGTGCACACATACACATATACATACACCGAGACACAAATAATGATGGAATTGGGTGCACACATACACATACACGAGACACATAAAATGATGGAATCGGGTGCACACATACACATACACCGAGACACAAAAAATGATGGCATTGGCTGCACACATACACATACACGAGACAATAAAATGATGGAATCGGGTGCACACATACACCGAGACACATAAAATGATGGAATCGGGTGCACACATACACATACACCGAGACACATAGAAATGATGGAATTGGGTGCACACATACACATACACGAGACACATAAAATGATGGAATCGGGTGCACAAATACACATACACCGAGACACAAAAAATGATGGAATTGGGTGCACACATACACATACACGAGACACATAAAATGATGGAATCGGGTGCACACATACACAAACACGAGACACATAGAAATGATGGAATCGGGTGCATACATACACATACACCAAGACACATAGAAATGATGGAATCGGGTGCACACATACACCGAGACACATAAAATGATGGGATCGGGTGTACACATACACAAGACACATAAAATGTTGGAATTGGGTGCACACATACACATACACCAAGACACATAGAAATGATGGAATCGGGTGCACACATATACATACACCGAGACACAAAAAATGATGTAATTGGGTGCACACATACACATACACGAGACACATAAAATGATGGAATCGGGTGCACGCATACACATACACCAAGACACGTAAAATGATGGGATCGACAGTACACATACACGAGACACATAAAATGATGGAATCGGGTGCACACATACACATACACCAAACCACATACAATGATGGAATCGGGTGCACACATATACATACACCGAGACACAAAAAATGATGGAATTGGGTGCACACATACACATACACGAGACACATAAAATGATGGAATCGGGTGCACACATACCCATACACCGAGACACAAAAAATGATGGCATTGGGTGCACACATACACATACACGAGACACATAAAATGATGGAATCGGGTGCACACATACACCGAGACACATAAAATGATGGAATCGGGTGCACACATACACATACACCGAGACACATAGAAATGATGGAATCGGGTGCACACATACACTGAGACACATAAAATGATGGAATCAGGTGCACACATACACATACACCGAGACACATAGGAATGATGGAATCGGTGCACACATACACCGAGACACATAAAATGATGGAATCGGCTGCACGCATACACATACACGAGCCACATAGAAATGATGGAATCGGGTGCACACATACACATACACCGAGACACATAAAATGGTGGAATTGGGTGCACACATACACATACACCGACCCACATAGAAATGATGGAATCGGGTGCACACATTCACATACACGAGACACATTAAATGATGGAATTGGGTGCACACACACACATACACGAGACACATAGAAATGATGGAATCGGGTGCACACATACACATACACCGAGACACAAAAAATGATGGCATTGGGTGCACACATACACATACACGAGACACATAGAAATGATGGAATCGGGTGCACACATACACATACACCAAACCACATACAATGATGGAATCGGGTGCACACATATACATACACCGAGACACAAAAAATGATGGAATTGGGTGCACACATACACATACACGAGACACATAAAATGATGGAATCGGGTGGACACATACACATACACGAGACACATATAAATGATGGAATCGGGTGCACACATACACATACACTAAGACACATAGAAATGATGGAATCGGGTGCACACATATACATACACCGAGACACAAAAAATGATGGAATTGGGTGCACACATACACATACACCAAGACACATAGAAATGATGGAATTGGGTGCACAAATACACATACACCGAGACACAAAAAATGATGGAATAGGGTGCACACATACACATACACGAGACACATAAAATGATGGAATTGGGTGCACAAATACACATACACCGAGACACAAAAAATGATGGAATTGGGTGCACACATACACATACACGAGACACATAAAATGATGGAATCGGGTGCACACATACACAAACACGTGACACATAGAAATGATGGAATCGGGTGCACACATACACATACACCAAGACACATAGAAATGATGGAATCGGGTGCACACATACACCGAGACACATAAAATGATGGGATCGGGTGTACACATACACAAGACACATAAAATGTTGGAATTGGGTGCACATATACACATACACCAAGACACATAGAAATGATGGAATCGGGTGCACACATATACATACACCGAGACACAAAAAATGATGTAATTGGGTGCACACATACACATACACGAGACACATAAAATGATGGAATCGGGTGCACACATACACATACACCAAGACACTTAAAATGATGGGATCGACAGTACACATACACGAGACGCATAAAATGATGGAATCGGGTGCACACATACACATACACCAAACCACATACAATGATGGAATCGGGTGCACACATATACATACACCGAGACACAAAAAATGATGGAATTGGGTGCACACATACACATACACGAGACACATAAAATGATGGAATCGGGTGCACACATACACATACACGAGACACATAGAAATGATGGAATCGGGTGCACACATACACATACACTAAGACACATAGAAATGATGGAATCGGGTGCACACATATACATACACCGAGACACAAAAATGATGGAATCGGGTGCACACATACACATACACCAAGAAACATAGAAATGATGGAATCGGGTGCACAAATACACATACACCGAGACACAAAAAATGATGGAATTGGGTGCACACATACACATACACGAGACACATAAAATGATGGGAATCGGGTGCACAAATACACATACACCGAGACACAAAAAAATGATGGAATTGGGTGCACACATACACATACACGAGACACATAAAATGATGGAATCGGGTGCACACATACACAAACACGAGACACATAGAAATGATGGAATCGGGTGCACACATACACATACACCAAGACACAGAAATGATGGAATCGGGTGCACACATACACCGAGACACATAAAATGATGGGATTGGGTGTACACATACACAAGACACATAAAATGTTGGAATTGGGTGCACATATACACATACACCAAGACACATAGAAATGATGGAATCGGGTGCACACATATACATACACCGAGACACAAAAAATGATGTAATTGGGTGCACACATACACATACACGAGACACATAAAATGATGGAATCGGGTGCACACATACACATACACCAAACCACATACAATGATGGAATCGGGTGCACACATACACATATACATACACCGAGACACAAATAATGATGGAATTGGGTGCACACATACACATACACGAGACACATAAAATGATGGAATCGGGTGCACACATACACATACACCGAGACACAAAAAATGATGGAAGGGTGTACACATACACATACATGAGACACATATAAATGAGGGAATCGGGTGCACACATACACATTTCTAAGTCACATAGAAATGATGGAATCGGGTGCACACATATACATACGCCATGCCACAAAAAATGATGGAATTGGGTGCACACATACACATACTCGAGACACATAAAATGATGGAATCGGGTGCACACATACACATACACCAAGACACATAGAAATGATGGAATCGGGTGCACAAATACACATACACCGAGACACAAAAAATTATGGAATTGGGTGCACACATACACATACACGAGACACATAAAATGATGGAATCGGGTGCACACATACACATACACGAGACACATAGAAATGATGGAATCGGGTGCACACATACACATACACCAAGACACATAGAAATGATGGAATCGGGTGCACACATACACCGAGACACATAAAATGATGGGATCGGGTGTACACATACACAAGACACATAAA
>NW_003149239.1:0-23061 GCF_000003605.2 Saccoglossus kowalevskii | reverse complement strand
TAGGCCTGGTCAAACACAAAATGGCATCCATTAGGCCTGGTCAAACAAAAACTGGCATCCATTAGGCCTGGTCAAACACATACTGGCATCCATTAGGCCTGGTCAAACACAAACTGTCGTCCACTAGGCCTGGTCAAACACAAACTGGCATCCATTAGGCCCTTTCAAACAGAAACTGGCATCCATTATGCCTGGTCAAACACAAACTGGCATCCATTAGGCCCGGTCAAACACAAACTGGCATCCATTAGGCCTGGTCAAACACAAACTGGCATCCATTAGGCCCGGTCAAACACAAACTGTCATCCATTAGGCCTGGTCAAACACAAACTGTCGTCCACTAGGCTCAGTCAAACACAAACTGGCATCCACTAGGCCCGGTCAAACAGAAACTGGCATTTACTAGACCCGGTCAAACACAAAATGGCATCCATTAGGCCTGGTCAAACACAAACTGTCGTCCACTAGGCCTGGTCAAACACAAACTGGCATCCATTAGGCCTGGTCAAACACAAACTGTCGTCCACTAGGCCCGGTCAGACACAAACTGGCATCCATTAGGACTGGTCAAACACAAAGTGGCATCCATTAGGCCCAGTCAAACACAAACTGGCATCCATTTGGCCCGGTCAAACAGAATCTAGCATCCATTAGGCCTGGTCAAACACAAACTGGCATCCATTAGGCCCGGTCAAACACAAACTGGCATCTATTAGGCCTGGTTAAACACAAAATGGCATCCATTAGGTCTGGTCAAACACAAACTGGCTTCCATTAGGCCTGGTCAAACACAAACTGGCATCCATTAGGCCTGGTCAAACACAAACTGGCATCCATTAGGCCCTTTCAAACAGAAACTGGCATCCATTATGCCTGGTCAAACACAAACTGGCATCCATTAGGCCTGGTCAAACACAAACTGGCATCCATTAGGCCCGGTCAAACAGAAACTGGTATCCATTAGGCCCGGTCAAACACAAACTGGCATCCATTAGGCCTGGTCAAACACAAAATGGCATCCATTAGGCCTGGTCAAACACAAACTGGCATCCATTAGGCCTGGTCAAACACAAACTGGCATCTATTAGGCCTGCTCAAACACAAACTGGCGTCCACTAGACCTGGTCAAACAAAAACTGGCATCCATTAGGCCTGGTCAAACACAAACTGTCGTCCACTAGGCCCAGTCAAACAGAAACTGGCATCCATTAGGCCTGGTCAAACACAAACTGTCGTCCACTAGGCCCGGTCAAACACAAACTGGCATCCATTAGGCCTGGTCAAACACAAAATGGCATCCATTAGGCCCGGTCAAACACAAACTGCCATCCACTAGGCCCGGTCAAACACAAACTGGCATCCATTAGGCCTGGTCAAACACAAACTGGCATCCATTAGGCCCGGTCAAACACAAACTGGCATCCATTAGGCCTGGTCAAACACAAACTGGCGTCCACTAGACCCAATCAAACAAAAACTGGCATCCATTAGGCCTGGTCAAACACAAACTTTCATCCACTAGGCCCAGTCAAACAGAAACTGGCATCCATTAGGCCTGGTCAAACACAAACTGTCGTCCACTAGGCCCGGTCAAACACAAACTGGCATCCATTAGGCCTGGTCAAACGCAAACTGGCATCCACTAGGCCCGGTCAAACACAAACCTGCATCCATTAGGCCTGGTCAAACACAAACTGGCGTCCACTAGACCCGGTCAAACACAAACTGGCATCCATTAGGCCCGGTCAAACACAAACTGGCATCCATTAGGCCTGGTCAAACACAAACTGGCATCCATTAGGCCCGGTCAAACAGAAACTGGCATCCATTAGGCCTGGTCAAACACAAAATGGCATCCATTAGGCCTGGTCAAACACAAACTGGCATCCATTAGGCCTGGTCAAACACAAACTGGCATCCATTAGGCCTGGTCAAACACAAACTGTCGTCCACTAGGCCTGGTCAAACACAAACTGGCATCTATTAGGCCCTTTCAAACAGAAACTGGCATCCATTATACCTGGTCAAACACAAACTGGCATCCATTAGGCCCGGTCAAACACAAACTGGCATCCATTAGGCCTGGTCAAACACAAACTGGCATCCATTAGGCCCGGTCAAACACAAACTGTCATCCATTAGGCCTGGTCAAACACAAACTGTCGTCCACTAGGCTCAGTCAAACACAAACTGGCATCCACTAGGCCCGGTCAAACAGAAACTGGCATTTACTAGACCCGGTCAAACACAAAATGGCATCCATTAGGCCTGGTCAAACACAAACTGGCATCCATTAGGCCTGGTTAAACACAAAATGGCATCCATTAAGCCTGGTCAAACACAAACTGGCATCCATTAGGCCTGGTCATACACAAACTGGCATCCATTAGGCCTGGTCAAACACAAACTGTCGTCCACTAGGCCCGGTCAAACACAAACTGGCATCCATTAGGCCCTTTCAAACAGAAACTGGCATCCATTATGCCTGGTCAAACACAAACTGGCATCCATTAGGCCCGGTCAAACACAAACTGGCATCCATTAGGCCTGGTCAAACACAAACTAGCATCCATTAGGCCTGGTCAAACACAAACTGTCGTCCACTAGGCCCGGTCAAACACAAACTGGCATCCATTAGGCCCTTTCAAACAGAAACTGGCATCCATTATGCCTGGTCAAACACAAACTGGCATCCATTAGGCCTGGTCAAACACAAACTGGCATCCATTAGGCCTGGTCAAACACAAACTGGCATCCATTAGGCCCGGTCAAACAGAAACTGGCATCCATTAGGCCCGGTCAAACACAAACTGGCATCCATTAGGCCTGGTCAAACACAAAATGGCATCCATTAGGCCTGGTCAAACACAAACTGGCATCCATTAGGCCTGGTCAAACACAAACTGGCATCCATTAGGCCTGCTCAAACACAAACTGGCATCCACTAGACCTGGTCAAACAAAAACTGGCATCCATTAGACCTGGTCAAACAAAAACTGGCATCCATTAGGCCTGGTCAAACACAAACTGTCGTCCACTAGGCCCAGTCAAACAGAAACTGGCATCCATTAGGCCTGGTCAAACACAAACTGTCGTCCACTAGGCCCGGTCAAACACAAACTGACATCCATTAGGCCTGGTCAAACACAAAATGGCATCCATTAGGCCCGGTCAAACACAAACTGGCATCCACTAGGCCCGGTCAAACACAAACTGGCATCCATTAGGCCTGGTCAAACACAAACTGGCATCCATTAGGCCCGGTCAAACACAAACTGGCATCCATTAGGCCCGGTCAAACACAAACTGGCGTCCACTAGACCCAATCAAACAAAAACTGGCATCCATTAGGCCTGGTCAAACACAAATTTTCATCCACTAGGCCCGGTCAAACAGAAACTGGCATCCATTAGGCCTGGTCAAACACAAACTGTCGTCCACTAGGCCCGGTCAAACACAAACTGGCATCCATTAGGCCTGGTCAAACACAAATGGCATCCATTAGGCCTGGTCAAACGCAAACTGGCATCCACTAGGCCCGGTCAAACACAAACTGGCATCCATTAGGCCTGGTCAAACACAAACTGGCGTCCACTAGACCCGGTCAAACACAAACTGGCATCCATTAGGCCTGGTCAAACACAAAATGGCATCCATTAGGCCTGGTCAAATGCAAACTGGTATCCACTAGGCCCGGTCAAACACAAACTGGCATCCATTAGGCCTGGTCAAACACAAACTGGCGTCCACTAGACCCGATCAAACACAAACTGGCATCCATTAGGCCCGGTCAAACACAAACTGGCATCCATTAGGCCTGGTCAAACAGAAACTGGCATCCATTAGGCCCGGTCAAACAGAAACTGGCATCCATTAGGCCTGGTCAAACACAAAATGGCATCCATTAGGCCTGGTCAAACAAAAACTGGCATCCATTAGGCCTGGTCAAACACAAACTGGCATCCATTAGGCCTGGTCAAACACAAACTGTCGTCCACTAGGCCTGGTCAAACACAAACTGGCATCCATTAGGCCCTTTCAAACAGAAACTGGCATCCATTATGCCTGGTCAAACACAAACTGGCATCCATTAGGCCCGGTCAAACACAAACTGGCATCCATTAGGCCTGGTCAAACACAAACTGGCATCCATTAGGCCCGGTCAAACACAAACTGTCATCCATTAGGCCTGGTCAAACACAAACTGTCGTCCACTAGGCTCAGTCAAACACAAACTGGCATCCACTAGGCCCGGTCAAACAGAAACTGGCATTTACTAGACCCGGTCAAACACAAAATGGCATCCATTAGGCCTGGTCAAACACAAACTGTCGTCCACTAGGCCTGGTCAAACACAAACTGGCATCCATTAGGCCTGGTCAAACACAAACTGTCGTCCACTAGGCCCGGTCAGACACAAACTGGCATCCATTAGGCCTGGTCAAACACAAAGTGGCATCCATTAGGCCCAGTCAAACACAAACTGGCATCCATTTGGCCCGGTCAAACAGAATCTAGCATCCATTAGGCCTGGTCAAACACAAACTGGCATCCATTAGGCCTGGTCAAACGCAAACCTGCATCCATTAGGCCTGGTCAAACACAAACTAACATCCACTAGGCCCGGTCAAACACAAACTGGCATCCATTTGGTCTGGTCAAACACAAACTGGCATCCATTAGGCCTGGTCAAACACAAACTGGCATACATTAGGCCTGGTCAAACGCAAACCTGCATCCATTAGGCGTGGTCAAACACAAACTAACATCCACTAGGCCTGGTTAAACACAAAATGGCATCCATTAGGCCTGGGCAAACACAAACTGGCATCCATTAGGCCTGGTCAAACACAAACTGGCATCCATTAGGCCTGGTCAAACACAAACTGTCGTCCACTAGGCCCGGTCAAACACAAACTGGCATCCATTAGGCCCTTTCAAACAGAAACTGGCATCCATTATGCCTGGTCAAACACAAACTGGCATCCATTAGGCCCGGTCAAACACAAACTGGCATCCATTAGGCCTGGTCAAACACAAACTAGCATCCATTAGGCCTGGTCAAACACAAACTGTCGTCCACTAGGCCCGGTCAAACACAAACTGGCATCCATTAGGCCCTTTCAAACAGAAACTGGCATCTATTATGCCTGGTCAAACACAAACTGGCATCCATTAGGCCTGGTCAAACACAAACTGGCATCCATTAGGCCTGGTCAAACACAAACTGGCATCCATTAGGCCCGGTCAAACAGAAACTGGCATCCATTAGGCCCGGTCAAACACAAACTGGCATCCATTAGGCCTGGTCAAACACAAAATGGCATCCATTAGGCCTGGTCAAACACAAACTGGCATCCATTAGGCCTGGTCAAACACAAACTGGCATCCATTAGGCCTGCTCAAACACAAACTGGCGTCCACTAGACCTGGACAAACAAAAACTGGCATCCATTAGGCCTGGTCAAACACAAACTGTCGTCCACTAGGCCCAGTCAAACAGAAACTGGCATCCATTAGGCCTGGTCAAACACAAACTGTCGTCCACTATGCCCGGTCAAACACAAACTGGCATCCATTATGCCTGGTCAAACACAAAATGGCATCCATTAGCCCGGTCAAACACAAACTGCCATCCACTAGCCCGGTCAAACACAAACTGGCATCCATTAGGCCTGGTCAAACACAAACTGGCATCCATTAGGCCCAGTCAAACACAAACTGGCATCCATTAGGCCCGGTCAAACACAAACTGGCGTCCACTAGACCCAATCAAACAAAAACTGGCATCCATTAGGCCTGGTCAAACACAAACTTTCATCCACTAGGCCCGGTCAAACAGAAACTGGCATCCATTAGGCCTGGTCAAACACAAACTGTCGTCCACTAGGCCCGGTCAAACAGAAACTGGCATCCATTAGGCCTGGTCAAACACAAAATGGCATCCATTAGGCCTGGTCAAACGCAAACTGGCATCCACTCGGCCCGGTCAAACACAAACTGGCATCCATTAGGCCCTTTCAAACAGAAACTGGCATCCATTATGCCTGGTAAAACACAAACTGGCATCCATTAGGCCCGGTCAAACACAAACTGGCATCCATTAGGCCTGGTCAAACACAAACTGGCATCCATTAGGCCCAGTCAAACACAAACTGTCATCCATTAGGCCTGGTCAAACACAAACTGTCGTCCACTAGGCTCAGTCAAACACAAACTGGCATCCACTAGGCCCGGTCAAACAGAAACTGGCATTTACTAGACCCGGTCAAACACAAAATGGCATCCATTAGGCCTGGTCAAACACAAACTGTCGTCCACTAGGCCTGGTCAAACACAAACTGGCATCCATTAGGCCTGGTCAAACACAAACTGTCGTCCACTAGGCCCGGTCAGACACAAACTGGCATCCATTAGGCCTGGTCAAACACAAAGTGGCATCCATTAGGCCCGGTCAAACACAAACTGGCATCCATTAGGCCTGGTCAAACACAAACTGTCGTTCACTAGGCCCGGTCAAACAGAAACTGGCATCCATTAATCTCAATGAAACAGAAACTGGCATCCATTAGACCTGGTCAAACACAAACTGGCATCCATTAGGCCCAGTCAAACACAAACTGGCATCCATTTGGCCCGGTCAAACAGAATCTAGCATCCATTAGGCCTGGTCAAACACAAACTGGCATCCATTAGGCCTGGTCAAACACAAACTGGCATCCATTAGGCCCGGTCAAACACAAACTGGCATCCATTAGGCCTGGTCAAACACAAACTAGCATCCATTAGGCCTGGTCAAACACAAACTGTCGTCCACTAGGCCCGGTCAAACACAAACTGGCATCCATTAGGCCCTTTCAAACAGAAACTGGCATCCATTATGCCTGGTCAAACACAAACTGGCATCCATTAGGCCTGGTCAAACACAAACTGGCATCCATAAGGCCTGGTCAAACACAAACTGGCATCCATTAGGCCCGGTCAAACAGAAACTGGTATCCATTAGGCCCGGTCAAACACAAACTGGCATCCATTAGGCCTGGTCAAACACAAAATGGCATCCATTAGGCCTGGTCAAACACAAACTGGCATCCATTAGGCCTGGTCAAACACAAACTGGCATCCATTAGGCCTGCTCAAACACAAACTGGCGTCCACTAGACCTGGTCAAACAAAAACAGGCATCCATTAGTCCTGGTCAAACACAAACTGTCGTCCACTAGGCCCAGTCAAACAGAAACTGGCGTCCATTAGGCCTGGTCAAACACAAACTGTCGTCCACTAGGCCCGGTCAAACACAAACTGGCATCCATTAGGCCTGGTCAAACACAAAATGGCATCCATTAGGCCCGGTCAAACACAAACTGGCATCCACTAGGCCCGGTCAAACACAAACTGGCATCCATTAGGCCTGGTCAAACATAAACTGGCATCCATTAGGCCCGGTCAAACACAAACTGGCATCCATTAGGCCCGGTCAAACACAAACTGGCGTCCACTAGACCCAATCAAACAAAAACTGGCATCCATTAGGCCTGGTCAAACACAAACTTTCATCCACTAGGCCCGGTCAAACAGAAACTGGCATCCATTAGGCCTGGTCAAACACAAACTGTCGTCCACTAGGCCCGGTCAAACACAAACTGGCATCCATTAGGCCTGGTCAAACACAAAATGGCATCCATTAGGCCTGGTCAAACGCAAACTGGCATCCACTAGGCCCGGTCAAACACAAACTGGCATCCATTAGGCCTGCTCAAACACAAACTGGCATCTATTAGGCCTGCTCAAACACAAACTGGCGTCCACTAGACCTGGTCAAACAAAAACTGGCATCCATTAGGCCTGGTCAAACACAAACTGTCGTCCACTAGGTCCAGTCAAACAGAAACTGGCATCCATTAGGCCTGGTCAAACACAAACTGTCGTCCACTAGGCCCGGTCAAACACAAACTGGCATCCATTAGGCCTGGTCAAACACAAAATGGCATCCATTAGGCCCGGTCAAACACAAACTGGCATCCATTAGGCCTGGTCAAACACAAAATGGCATCCATTAGGCCTGGTCAAACACAAACTGGCATCCATTAGGCCTGGTCAAACACAAACTGGCATCTATTAGGCCTGCTCAAACACAAACTGGCGTCCACTAGGCCCAGTCAAACAGAAACTGGCATCCATTAGGCCTGGTCAAACACAAACTGTCGTCCACTAGGCCCGGTCAAACACAAACTGGCATCCATTAGGCCTGGTCAAACACAAAATGGCATCCATTAGGCCCGGTCAAACACAAACTGGCATCCACTAGGCCCGGTCAAACACAAACTGGCATCCATTAGGCCTGGTCAAACACAAACTGGCATCCATTAGGCCCGGTCAAACACAAACTGGCATCCATTAGGCCCGGTCAAACACAAACTGGCGTCCACTAGACCCAATCAAACAAAAACTGGCATCCATTAGGCCTGGTCAAACACAAACTTTCATCCACTAGGCCCGGTCAAACAGAAACTGGCATCCATTAGGCCTGGTCTAACACAAACTGTCGTCCACTAGGCCCGGTCAAACACAAACTGGCATCCATTAGGCCTGGTCAAACACAAATGGCATCCATTAGGCCTGGTCAAACGCAAACTGGCATCCACTAGGCCCGGTCAAACACAAACTGGCATCCATTAGGCCTGGTCAAACACAAACTGGCGTCCACTAGACCCGGTCAAACACAAACTGGCATCCATTAGGCCTGGTCAAACACAAAATGGCATCCATTAGGCCTGGTCAAACGCAAACTGGCATCCACTAGGCCCGGTCAAACACAAACTGGCATCCATTAGGCCTGGTCAAACACAAACTGGCGTCCACTAGACCCGATCAAACACAAACTGGCATCCATTAGGCCCGGTCAAACACAAACTGGCATCCATTAGGCCTGGTCAAACAGAAACTGGCATCCATTAGGCCCGGTCAAACAGAAACTGGCATCCATTAGGCCTGGTCAAACACAAAATGGCATCCATTAGGCCTGGTCAAACAAAAACTGGCATCCATTAGGCCTGGTCAAACACATACTGGCATCCATTAGGCCTGGTCAAACACAAACTGTCGTCCACTAGGCCTGGTCAAACACAAACTGGCATCCATTAGGCCCTTTCAAACAGAAACTGGCATCCATTATGCCTGGTCAAACACAAACTGGCATCCATTAGGCCCGGTCAAACACAAACTGGCATCCATTAGGCCTGGTCAAACACAAACTGGCATCCATTAGGCCCGGTCAAACACAAACTGTCATCCATTAGGCCTGGTCAAACACAAACTGTCGTCCACTAGGCTCAGTCAAACACAAACTGGCATCCACTAGGCCCGGTCAAACAGAAACTGGCATTTACTAGACCCGGTCAAACACAAAATGGCATCCATTAGGCCTGGTCAAACACAAACTGTCGTCCACTAGGCCTGGTCAAACACAAACTGGCATCCATTAGGCCTGGTCAAACACAAACTGTCGTCCACTAGGCCCGGTCAGACACAAACTGGCATCCATTAGGACTGGTCAAACACAAAGTGGCATCCATTAGGCCCAGTCAAACACAAACTGGCATCCATTTGGCCCGGTCAAACAGAATCTAGCATCCATTAGGCCTGGTCAAACACAAACTGGCATCCATTAGGCCTGGTCAAACGCAAACCTGCATCCATTAGGCCTGGTCAAACACAAACTAACATCCACTAGGCCCGGTCAAACACAAACTGGCATCCATTTGGTCTGGTCAAACACAAACTGGCATCCATTAGGCCTGGTCAAACACAAACTGGCATCCATTAGGCCTGGTCAAACGCAAACCTGCATCCATTAGGCGTGGTCAAACACAAACTAACATCCACTAGGCCTGGTTAAACACAAAATGGCATCCATTAGGCCTGGGCAAACACAAACTGGCATCCATTAGGCCTGGTCAAACACAAACTGGCATCCATTAGGCCTGGTCAAACACAAACTGTCGTCCACTAGGCCCGGTCAAACACAAACTGGCATCCATTAGGCCCTTTCAAACAGAAACTGGCATCCATTATGCCTGGTCAAACACAAACTGGCATCCATTAGGCCCGGTCAAACACAAACTGGCATCCATTAGGCCTGGTCAAACACAAACTAGCATCCATTAGGCCTGGTCAAACACAAACTGGCATCCATTAGGCCCGGTCAAACAGAAACTGGCATCCATTAGGCCCGGTCAAACACAAACTGGCATCCATTAGGCCTGGTCAAACACAAAATGGCATCCATTAGGCCTGGTCAAACACAAACTGGCATCCATTAGGCCCGGTCAAACAGAAACTGGCATCCATTAGGCCCGGTCAAACACAAACTGGCATCCATTAGGCCTGGTCAAACACAAAATGGCATCCATTAGGCCTGGTCAAACACAAACTGGCATCCATTAGGCCTGGTCAAACACAAACTGGCGTCCACTAGACCCAATCAAACAAAAACTGGCATCCATTAGGCCTGGTCAAACACAAACTTTCATCCACTAGGCCCGGTCAAACAGAAACTGGCATCCATTAGGCATGGTCAAACACAAACTGTCGTCCACTATGCCCGGTCAAACACAAACTGGCATCCATTAGGCCTGGTCAAACACAAAATGGCATCCATTAGGCCTGGTCAAACGCAAACTGGCATCCACTAGGCCCGGTCAAACACAAACTGGCATCCATTAGGCCTGGTCAAACACAAACTGGCGTCCACTAGACCCGGTCAAACACAAACTGGCATCCATTAGGCCCGGTCAAACACAAACTGGCATCCATTAGGCCTGGTCAAACACAAACTGGCATCCATTAGGCCCGGTCAAACAGAAACTGGCATCCATTAGGCCTGGTCAAACACAAAATGGCATCCATTAGGCCTGGTCAAACACAAACTGGCATCCATTAGGCCTGGTCAAACACAAACTGTCGTCCACTAGGCCTGGTCAAACACAAACTGGCATCCATTAGGCCTGGTCAAACAGAAAATGGCATCCATTAGGCCTGGTCAAACACAAACTGGCATCCATTAGGCCTGGTCAAACACAAACTGGCATCCATTAGGCCTGGTCAAACACAAACTGTCGTCCACTAGGCCTGGTCAAACACAAACTGGCATCCATTAGGCCTGGTCAAACACAAACTGTCGTCCACTAGGCCCGGTCAGACACAAACTGGCATCCATTAGGCCTGGTCAAACACAAAGTGGCATCCATTAGGCCCGGTCAAACACAAACTGGCATCCATTAGGCCTGGTCAAACACAAACTGTCGTTCACTAGGCCCGGTCAAACAGAAACTGGCATCCATTAATCTCAATCAAACAGAAACTGGCATCCATTAGACCTGGTCAAACACAAACTGGCATCCATTAGGCCCAGTCAAACACAAACTGGCATCCATTTGGCCCGGTCAAACAGAATCTAGCATCCATTAGGCCTGGTCAAACACAAACTGGCATCCATTAGGCCTGGTCAAACACAAACTGGCATCCATTAGGCCCGGTCAAACACAAACTGGCATCCATTAGGCCTGGTCAAACACAAACTAGCATCCATTAGGCCTGGTCAAACACAAACTGTCGTCCACTAGGCCCGGTCAAACACAAACTGGCATCCATTAGGCCCTTTCAAACAGAAACTGGCATCCATTATGCCTGGTCAAACACAAACTGGCATCCATTAGGCCTGGTCAAACACAAACTGGCATCCATAAGGCCTGGTCAAACACAAACTGGCATCCATTAGGCCCGGTCAAACAGAAACTGGTATCCATTAGGCCCGGTCAAACACAAACTGGCATCCATTAGGCCTGGTCAAACACAAAATGGCATCCATTAGGCCTGGTCAAACACAAACTGGCATCCATTAGGCCTGGTCAAACACAAACTGGCATCCATTAGCCTGCTCAAACACAAACTGGCGTCCACTAGACCTGGTCAAACAAAAACAGGCATCCATTAGTCCTGGTCAAACACAAACTGTCGTCCACTAGGCCCAGTCAAACAGAAACTGGCGTCCATTAGGCCTGGTCAAACACAAACTGTCGTCCACTAGGCCCGGTCAAACACAAACTGGCATCCATTAGGCCTGGTCAAACACAAAATGGCATCCATTAGGCCCGGTCAAACACAAACTGGCATCCACTAGGCCCGGTCAAACACAAACTGGCATCCATTAGGCCTGGTCAAACATAAACTGGCATCCATTAGGCCCGGTCAAACACAAACTGGCATCCATTAGGCCCGGTCAAACACAAACTGGCGTCCACTAGACCCAATCAAACAAAAACTGGCATCCATTAGGCCTGGTCAAACACAAACTTTCATCCACTAGGCCCGGTCAAACAGAAACTGGCATCCATTAGGCCTGGTCAAACACAAACTGTCGTCCACTAGGCCCGGTCAAACACAAACTGGCATCCATTAGGCCTGGTCAAACACAAAATGGCATCCATTAGGCCTGGTCAAACGCAAACTGGCATCCACTAGGCCCGGTCAAACACAAACTGGCATCCATTAGGCCTGGTCAAACACAAACTGGCGTCCACTAGACCCGGTCAAACACAAACTGGCATCCATTAGGCCCGGTCAAACACAAACTGGCATCCATTAGGCCTGGTCAAACACAAACTGGCATCCATTAGGCCCGGTCAAACAGAAACTGGCATCCATTAGGCCTGGTCAAACACAAAATGGCATCCATTAGGCCTGGTCAAACACAAACTGGCATCCATTAGGCCTGGTCAAACACAAACTGGCATCCATTAGGCCTGGTCAAACACAAACTGTCGTCCACTAGGCCTGGTCAAACACAAACTGGCATCCATTAGCCTGGTCAAACACAAACTGTCGTCCACTAGCCTGGTCAAACACAAACTGGCATCCATTAGCCCTTTCAAACAGAAACTGGCATCCATTATGCCTGGTAAACACAACTGGCATCCATTAGCCTGGTCAAACACAAACTGTCGTCCACTAGGCCCTGGTCAAACACAAACTGGCATCCATTAGGCCCTTTCAAACAGAAACTGGCATCCATATGCCTGGTAAAACACAAACTGGCATCCATTAGGCCCGGTCAAACACAAACTGGCATCCATTAGGCCTGCTCAAACACAAACTGGCATCCATTAGGCCCAGTCAAACACAAACTGTCATCCATTAGGCCTGGTCAAACACAAACTGTCGTCCACTAGGCTCAGTCAAACACAAACTGGCATCCACTAGGCCCGGTCAAACAGAAACTGGCATTTACTAGACCCGGTCAAACACAAACTGGCATCCATTAGGCCTGGTCAAACACAAACTGGCATCTATTAGGCCTGCTCAAACACAAACTGGCGTCCACTAGACCTGGTCAAACAAAAACTGGCATCCATTAGGCCTGGTCAAACACAAACTGTCGTCCACTAGGCCCAGTCAAACAGAAACTGGCATCCATTAGGCCTGGTCAAACACAAACTGTCGTCCACTAGGCCCGGTCAAACACAAACTGGCATCCATTAGGCCTGGTCAAACACAAAATGGCATCCATTAGGCCCGGTCAAACACAAACTGGCATCCACTAGGCCCGGTCAAACACAAACTGGCATCCATTAGGCCTGGTCAAACACAAACTGGCATCCATTAGGCCCAGTCAAACACAAACTGGCATCCATTAGGCCCGGTCAAACACAAACTGGCGTCCACTAGACCCAATCAAACAAAAACTGGCATCCATTAGGCCTGGTCAAACACAAACTTTCATCCACTAGGCCCGGTCAAACAGAAACTGGCATCCATTAGGCCTGGTCAAACACAAACTGTCGTCCACTAGCCCGGTCAAACAGAAACTGGCATCCATTAGCCTGGTCAAACACAAATGCATCCATTAGCCTGGTCAAACGCAAACTGGCATCCACTCGCCCGGTCAAACACAAACTGGCATCCATTAGGCCCTTCAAACAGAAACTGGCATCCATTATGCGTGATCAAACACAAACTGGCATCCATTAGGCCCGGTCAAACACAAACTGGCATCCATTAGGCCTGGTCAAACACAAACTAGCATCCATTAGGCCTGGTCAAACACAAACTGTCGTCCACTAGGCCCGGTCAAACACAAACTGGCATCCATTAGGCCTGGTCAAACACAAACTGGCATCCATTAGGCCTGGTCAAACACAAACTGGCATCCATTAGGCCTGGTCAAACACAAACTGGCATCCATTAGGCCCGGTCAAACAGAAACTGGCATCCATTAGGCCCGGTCAAACATAACTGGCATCCATTAGGCCTGGTCAAACACAAAATGGCATCCATTAGGCCTGGTCAAACACAAACTGGCATCCATTAGGCCTGGTCAAACACAAACTGGCATCCATTAGGCCTGCTCAAACACAAACTGGCGTCCACTAGACCTGGTCAAACAAAAACTGGCATCCATTAGGCCTGGTCAAACACAAACTGTCGTCCACTAGGCCCAGTCAAACAGAAACTGGCATCCATTAGGCCTGGTCAAACACAAACTGTCGTCCACTAGGCCCGGTCAAACACAAACTGTCATCCATTAGGCCTGGTCAAACACAAAATGGCATCCATTAGGCCCGGTCAAACACAAACTGCCATCCACTAGGCCCGGTCAAACACAAACTGGCATCCATTAGGCCTGGTCAAACACAAACTGGCATCCATTAGGCCTGGTCAAACACAAACTGTCGTCCACTAGGCCCGGTCAAACACAAACTGGCATCCATTAGGCCCTTTCAAACAGAAACTGGCATCCATTATGCCTGGTCAAACACAAACTGGCATCCATTAGGCCTGGTCAAACACAAACTGGCATCCATAAGGCCTGGTCAAACACAAACTGGCATCCATTAGGCCCGGTCAAACAGAAACTGGTATCCATTAGGCCCGGTCAAACACAAACTGGCATCCATTAGGCCTGGTCAAACACAAAATGGCATCCATTAGGCCTGGTCAAACACAAACTGGCATCCATTAGGCCTGGTCAAACACAAACTGGCATCCATTAGGCCTGGTCAAACACAAACTGTCGTCCACTAGGCCTGGTCAAACACAAACTGGCATCCATTAGGCCCTTTCAAACACAAACTGGCATCCATTATGCCTGGTCAAACACAAACTGGCATCCATTAGGCCCGGTCAAACACAAACTGGCATCCATTAGGCCTGGTCAAACTCAAACTAGCATCCATTAGGCCTGGTCAAACACAAACTGTCGTCCACTAGGCCCGGTCAAACACAAACTGGCATCCATTAGGCCCTTTCAAACAGAAACTGGCATCCATTATGCCTGGTCAAACACAAACTGGCATCCATTAGGCCTGGTCAAACACAAACTGGCATCCATTAGGCCTGGTCAAACACAAACTGGCATCCATTAGGCCCGGTCAAACAGAAACTGGTATCCATTAGGCCCGGTCAAACACAAACTGGCATCCATTAGGCCTGGTCAAACACAAAATGGCATCCATTAGGCCTGGTCAAACACAAACTGGCATCCATTAGGCCTGGTCAAACACAAACTGGCATCTATTAGGCCTGCTCAAACACAAACTGGCGTCCACTAGACCTGGTCAAACAAAAACTGGCATCCATTAGGCCTGGTCAAACACAAACTGTCGTCCACTAGGCCCAGTCAAACAGAAACTGGCATCCATTAGGCCTGGTCAAACACAAACTGTCGTCCACTAGGCCCGGTCAAACACAAACTGGCATCCATTAGGCCTGGTCGAACACAAAATGGCATCCATTAGGCCCGGTCAAACACAAACTGGCATCCACTAGGCCCGGTCAACACAAACTGGCATCCATTAGGCCTGGTCAAATACAAACTGGCATCCATTAGGCCTGGTCAAACACAAACTGGCATCCATTAGGCCCGGTCAAACAGAAACTGGCATCCATTAGGCCCGGTCAAACACAAACTGGCATCCATTAGGCCTGGTCAAACACAAAATGGCATCCATTAGGCCTGGTCAAACACAAACTGGCATCCATTAGGCCTGGTCAAACACAAACTGGCATCCATTAGGCCTGCTCAAACACAAACTGGCGTCCACTAGACCTGGTCAAACAAAAACTGGCATCCATTAGGCCTGGTCAAACACAAACTGTCGTCCACTAGGCCCAGTCAAACAGAAACTGGCATCCATTAGGCCTGGTCAAACACAAACTGTCGTCCACTAGGCCCGGTCAAACACAAACTGGCATCCATTAGGCCTGGTCAAACACAAAATGGCATCCATTAGGCCCGGTCAAACACAAACTGCCATCCACTAGGCCTGGTCAAACACAAACTGGCGTCCACTAGACCCAATCAAACAAAAACTGGCATCCATTAGGCCTGGTCAAACACAAACTTTCATCCACTAGGCCCGGTCAAACAGAAACTGGCATCCATTAGGCATGGTCAAACACAAACTGTCGTCCACTAGGCCCGGTCAAACACAAACTGGCATCCATTAGGCCTGGTCAAACACAAAATGGCATCCATTAGGCCTGGTCAAACGCAAACTGGCATCCACTAGGCCCGGTCAAACACAAACTGGCATCCATTAGGCCTGGTCAAACACAAACTGGCGTCCACTAGACCCGGTCAAACACAAACTGGCATCCATTAGGCCCGGTCAAACACAAACTGGCATCCATTAGGCCTGGTCAAACACAAACTGGCATCCATTAGGCCCGGTCAAACAGAAACTGGCATCCATTAGGCCTGGTCAAACACAAAATGGCATCCATTAGGCCTGGTCAAACACAAACTGGCATCCATTAGGCCTGGTCAAACACAAACTGTCGTCCACTAGGCCTGGTCAAACACAAACTGGCATCCATTAGGCCCTTTCAAACAGAAACTGGCATCCATTATGCCCGGTCAAACACAAACTGGCATCCATTAGGCCTGGTCAAACACAAACTGGCATCCATTAGGCCCGGTCAAACAGAAACTGGCATCCATTAGGCCTGGTCAAACACAAAATGGCATCCATTAGGCCTGGTCAAACACAAACTGGCATCCATTAGGCCTGGTCAAACACAAACTGGCATCCATTAGGCCTGGTCAAACACAAACTGTCGTCCACTAGGCCTGGTCAAACACAAACTGGCATCCATTAGGCCCTTTCAAACAGAAACTGGCATCCATTATGCCTGGTCAAACACAAACTGGCATCCATTAGGCCCGGTCAAACACAAACTGGCATCCATTAGGCCTGCTCAAACACAAACTGGCATCCATTAGGCCCGGTCAAACACAAACTGTCATCCATTAGGCCTGGTCAAACACAAACTGTCGTCCACTAGGCTCAGTCAAACACAAACTGGCATCCACTAGGCCCGGTCAAACAGAAACTGGCATTTACTAGACCCGTTCAAACACAAAATGGCATCCATTAGGCCTGGTCAAACACAAACTGGCATCCATTAGGCCCGGTCAAACACAAACTGGCATCTATTAGGTCTGGTCAAACACAAACTGGCTTCCATTAGGCCTGGTCAAACACAAACTGGCATCCATTAGGCCTGGTCAAACACAAACTGTCGTCCACTAGGCCCGGTCAAACACAAACTGGCATCCATTAGGCCCTTTCAAACAGAAACTGGCATCCATTATGCCTGGTCAAACACAAACTGGCATCCATTAGGCCCGGTCAAACACAAACTGGCATCCATTAGGCCTGGTCAAACTCAAACTAGCATCCATTAGGCCTGGTCAAACACAAACTGTCGTCCACTAGGCCCGGTCAAACACAAACTGGCATCCATTAGGCCCTTTCAAACAGAAACTGGCATCCATTATGCCTGGTCAAACACAAACTGGCATCCATTAGGCCTGGTCAAACACAAACTGGCATCCATTAGGCCTGGTCAAACACAAACTGGCATCCATTAGGCCCGGTCAAACAGAAACTGGTATCCATTAGGCCCGGTCAAACACAAACTGGCATCCATTAGGCCTGGTCAATCACAAAATGGCATCCATTAGGCCTGGTCAAACACAAACTGGCATCCATTAGGCCTGGTCAAACACAAACTGGCATCTATTAGGCCTGCTCAAACACAAACTGGCGTCCACTAGGCCTGGTCAAACACAAACTGGCATCCATTAGGCCCTTTCAAACAGAAACTGGCATCCATTATGCCTGGTCAAACACAAACTGGCATCCATTAGGCCCGGTCAAACACAAACTGGCATCCATTAGGCCTGCTCAAACACAAACTGGCATCCATTAGGCCTGGTCAAACACAAACTGGCATCCATTAGGCCTGGTCAAACACAAACTGTCGTCCACTAGGCCCGGTCAAACACAAACTGGCATCCATTAGGCCCTTTCAAACAGAAACTGGCATCCATTATGCCTGGTCAAACACAAACTGGCATCCATTAGGCCCGGTCAAACACAAACTGGCATCCATTAGGCCTGGTCAAACTCAAACTAGCATCCATTAGGCCTGGTCAAACACAAACTGTCGTCCACTAGGCCCGGTCAAACACAAACTGGCATCCATTAGGCCCTTTCAAACAGAAACTGGCATCCATTATGCCTGGTCAAACACAAACTGGCATCCATTAGGCCTGGTCAAACACAAACTGGCATCCATTAGGCCTGGTCAAACAGAAACTGGCATCCATTAGGCCCGGTCAAACAGAAACTGGTATCCATTAGGCCCGGTCAAACACAAACTGGCATCCATTAGGCCTGGTCAAACACAAAATGGCATCCATTAGGCCTGGTCAAACACAAACTGGCATCCATTAGGCCTGGTCAAACACAAACTGGCATCTATTAGGCCTGCTCAAACACAAACTGGCGTCCACTAGACCTGGTCAAACAAAAACTGGCATCCATTAGGCCTGGTCAAACACAAACTGTCGTCCACTAGGCCCAGTCAAACAGAAACTGGCATCCATTAGGCCTGGTCAAACACAAACTGTCGTCCACTAGGCCCGGTCAAACACAAACTGGCATCCATTAGGCCTGGTCAAACACAAAATGGCATCCATTAGGCCCGGTCAAACACAAACTGGCATCCACTAGGCCCGGTCAAACACAAACTGGCATCCATTAGGCCTGGTCAAACACAAACTGGCATCCATTAGGCCCAGTCAAACACAAACTGGCATCCATTAGGCCCGGTCAAACACAAACTGGCGTCCACTAGACCCAATCAAACAAAAACTGGCATCCATTAGGCCTGGTCAAACACAAACTTTCATCCACTAGGCCCAGTCAAACAGAAACTGGCATCCATTAGGCCTGGTCAAACACAAACTGTCGTCCACTAGGCCCGGTCAAACAGAAACTGGCATCCATTAGGCCTGGTCAAACACAAAATGGCATCCATTAGGCCTGGTGAAACGCAAACTGGCATCCACTAGGCCCGGTCAAACACAAACTGGCATCCATTAGGCCTGGTCAAACACAAACTGGCGTCCACTCGGCCCGGTCAAACACAAACCGGCATCCATTAGGCCCGGTCAAACACAAACTGGCATCCATTAGGCCTGGTCAAACACAAACTGGCATCCATTAGGCCTGGTCAAACACAAAATGGCATCCATTAGGCCTGGTCAAACACAAACTGGCATCCATTAGGCCCGGTCAAACAGAAACTGGCATCCATTAGGCCCGGTCAAACACAAACTGGCATCCATTAGGCCTGGTCAAACACAAAATGGCATCCATTAGGCCTGGTCAAACACAAACTGGCATCCATTAGGCCTGGTCAAACACAAACTGGCGTCCACTAGACCCAATCAAACAAAAACTGGCATCCATTAGGCCTGGTCAAACACAAACTTTCATCCACTAGGCCCGGTCAAACAGAAACTGGCATCCATTAGGCATGGTCAAACACAAACTGTCGTCCACTAGGCCCGGTCAAACACAAACTGGCATCCATTAGGCCTGGTCAAACACAAAATGGCATCCATTAGGCCTGGTCAAACGCAAACTGGCATCCACTAGGCCCGGTCAAACACAAACTGGCATCCATTAGGCCTGGTCAAACACAAACTGGCGTCCACTAGACCCGGTCAAACACAAACTGGCATCCATTAGGCCCGGTCAAACACAAACTGGCATCCATTAGGCCTGGTCAAACACAAACTGGCATCCATTAGGCCCGGTCAAACAGAAACTGGCATCCATTAGGCCTGGTCAAACACAAAATGGCATCCATTAGGCCTGGTCAAACACAAACTGGCATCCATTAGGCCTGGTCAAACACAAACTGGCATCCATTAGGCCTGGTCAAACACAAACTGTCGTCCACTAGGCCTGGTCAAACACAAACTGGCATCCATTAGGCCCTTTCAAACAGAAACTGGCATCCATTATGCCTGGTCAAACACAAACTGGCATCCATTAGGCCCGGTCAAACACAAACTGGCATCCATTAGGCCTGCTCAAACACAAACTGGCATCCATTAGGCCCGGTCAAACACAAACTGTCATCCATTAGGCCTGGTCAAACACAAACTGTCGTCCACTAGGCTCAGTCAAACACAAACTGGCATCCACTAGGCCCGGTCAAACAGAAACTGGCATTTACTAGACCCGTTCAAACACAAAATGGCATCCATTAGGCCTGGTCAAACACAAACTGGCATCCATTAGGCCCGGTCAAACACAAACTGGCATCTATTAGGCCTGGTTAAACACAAAATGGCATCCATTAGGTCTGGTCAAACACAAACTGGCTTCCATTAGGCCTGGTCAAACACAAACTGGCATCCATTAGGCCCGGTCAAACACAAACTGTCGTCCACTAGGCCCGGTCAAACACAAACTGGCATCCATTAGCCTGGTCAAACACAAACTTTCATCCACTAGGCCCCGGTCAAACACAAACTGGCATCCATTAGGCCTGGTCAAACACAAACTGTCGTCCATTAGGCCTGGTCAAACACAAACTGGCATCCATTAGGCCTGGTCAAACACAAACTGGCATCTATTAGGCCTGCTCAAACACAAACTGGCGTCCACTAGGCCTGGTCAAACACAAACTGGCATCCATTAGGCCCTTTCAAACAGAAACTGGCATCCATTATGCCTGGTCAAACACAAACTGGCATCCATTAGGCCCGGTCAAACACAAACTGGCATCCATTAGGCCTGCTCAAACACAAACTGGCATCCATTAGGCCCGGTCAAACACAAACTGTCATCCATTAGGCCTGGTCAAACACAAACTGTCGTCCACTAGGCTCAGTCAAACACAAACTGGCATCCACTAGGCCCGGTCAAACAGAAACTGGCATTTACTAGACCCGTTCAAACACAAAATGGCATCCATTAGGCCTGGTCAAACACAAACTGGCATCCATTAGGCCCGGTCAAACACAAACTGGCATCTATTAGGCCTGGTTAAACACAAAATGGCATCCATTAGGTCTGGTCAAACACAAACTGGCTTCCATTAGGCCTGGTCAAACACAAACTGGCATCCATTAGGCCTGGTCAAACACAAACTGTCGTCCACTAGGCTCAGTCAAACACAAACTGGCATCCATTATGCCTGGTCAAACACAAACTGGCATCCATTAGGCCCGGTCAAACACAAACTGGCATCCATTAGGCCTGCTCAAACACAAACTGGCATCCATTAGGCCCGGTCAAACACAAACTGTCATCCATTAGGCCTGGTCAAACACAAACTGTCGTCCACTAGGCTCAGTCAAACACAAACTGGCATCCACTAGGCCCGGTCAAACAGAAACTGGCATTTACTAGACCCGTTCAAACACAAAATGGCATCCATTAGGCCTGGTCAAACACAAACTGGCATCCATTAGGCCCGGTCAAACACAAACTGGCATCTATTAGGCCTGGTTAAACACAAAATGGCATCCATTAGGTCTGGTCAAACACAAACTGGCTTCCATTAGGCCTGGTCAAACACAAACTGGCATCCATTAGGCCTGGTCAAACACAAACTGTCGTCCACTAGGCCCGGTCAAACACAAACTGGCATCCATTAGGCCCTTTCAAACAGAAACTGGCATCCATTATGCCTGGTCAAACACAAACTGGCATCCATTAGGCCCGGTCAAACACAAACTGGCATCCATTAGGCCTGGTCAAACTCAAACTAGCATCCATTAGGCCTGGTCAAACACAAACTGTCGTCCACTAGGCCCGGTCAAACACAAACTGGCATCCATTAGGCCCTTTCAAACAGAAACTGGCATCCATTATGCCTGGTCAAACACAAACTGGCATCCATTAGGCCTGGTCAAACACAAACTGGCATCCATTAGGCCTGGTCAAACACAAACTGGCATCCATTAGGCCCGGTCAAACAGAAACTGGTATCCATTAGGCCCGGTCAAACACAAACTGGCATCCATTAGGCCTGGTCAAACACAAAATGGCATCCATTAGGCCTGGTCAAACACAAACTGGCATCCATTAGGCCTGGTCAAACACAAACTGGCATCTATTAGGCCTGCTCAAACACAAACTGGCGTCCACTAGGCCTGGTCAAACACAAACTGGCATCCATTAGGCCCTTTCAAACAGAAACTGGCATCCATTATGCCTGGTCAAACACAAACTGGCATCCATTAGGCCCGGTCAAACACAAACTGGCATCCATTAGGCCTGCTCAAACACAAACTGGCATCCATTAGGCCCGGTCAAACACAAACTGTCATCCATTAGGCCTGGTCAAACACAAACTGTCGTCCACTAGGCTCAGTCAAACACAAACTGGCATCCACTAGGCCCGGTCAAACAGAAACTGGCATTTACTAGACCCGTTCAAACACAAAATGGCATCCATTAGGCCTGGTCAAACACAAACTGGCATCCATTAGGCCCGGTCAAACACAAACTGGCATCTATTAGGCCTGGTTAAACACAAAATGGCATCCATTAGGTCTGGTCAAACACAAACTGGCTTCCATTAGGCCTGGTCAAACACAAACTGGCATCCATTAGGCCTGGTCAAACACAAACTGTCGTCCACTAGGCCCGGTCAAACACAAACTGGCATCAAATTAGGCCCTTTCAAACA
>NW_003149220.1:0-16656 GCF_000003605.2 Saccoglossus kowalevskii | reverse complement strand
CAGAAAATGAATACAGTTAATTTACAAGCCAGTCACTGCGTATATACACGTCGCAAAACATATAGCTGGACTATTGAAATGAATAGGGTCCATTTGCCAGCCAGTCACTGCGTATGTACATGTCGCAAAACATATAGATAGCCTATAGAAATGAATAGGGTCCATTTGTCAGCCAGTCACTGCGTATGAACACGTCGAAAAACATATATAGATAGCCTATAGAAATGAATTGGGTCCATTTGCCTTCCAGTCACTGCGTGTGTACACGTCGCAAAACGTATAGATGGCCTATAGAAATGAATATGGTACATTTGGCAGCCAGTTGCTGCGTATGTACACGTCACAAAACGTATAGATGGCTTATAGAAATGAATAGTGTCCATTTGCCAGCCAGTCACTGCGTATGTGCACGTCGCAAAACGTATAGATGGCCTATAGAAATGAATAAGGTCCATTTGCCAGCCAGTCACTGCGTATGTACACGCACTCAAAACGTATAGATGGCCTACAGAAATGAATACTGTTAATTTGCCAGCCAGTCACTGCGTATGTACACGTCGCAAAACATATAGATGGCCGATAGAAATGAATGGAGTCCATTTGCCAGCCAGTCACTCTGTAAGTACACGTCACAAAACATATAGATGGCCTATAGAAATGAATAGGGTCCATTTGCCAGCCAGTCACTGCGTATGTACATGCACACAAAACATATAGATGGCCTATAGAAATGAATAGGGTCCAACTGCCATCCAGTCACTGTGTATGTACACGTGGCAAAGCATATAGATGGCATATAGACAATAATAGGGTCCATTTGCCAGCCAGTCACTACGTATATACATGCACACAAAACGTATACATGGCCTATACAAATGAATAGTGTCCTATAGAAATGAATAGTGTCCATTTGCCACCCAGTCACTGCGTATGTACACCTCGCAAAACATATATATGGCATGTACAAATGAATAGGATCCACTTGCCAGCCAGTCACTGCGTATGTACACGTCGCAAACATATACGATGGCCTATAGAAATGAATATGGTCCATTTGCCAGCCAGTCACTGCGTATGTACACGTCGCAAAACATATAGATGGCCGATATAAATGAATGCAGTTAATTTGCCAGCCAGTCACTGCGTATGTACACGTCGCAAAACATATAACTGGCCTATAGAAATGAATAGGATCCATTTGGCAGCCAGTCACTGCTATGTACATGTCGCAAAACATATAGATGGCATATAGAATTGAATAGGGTCCATTTGCCAGCCAGTCACTGCGTAGGTATATGCACACAAAACATATAGATGGCCTATAGAAATGAATAGGGTCCATTTGCCAGTCAGCCAGTCACTGCGTATGTACACGTCGATAAACGTATAGATGGCCTATCGAAATGAATACAGTTAATTTGCCAGCCAGTCACTGCGTATATACACGTCGCAAAACATATATATGGCCTATAGAAATGAATAGGGTCCATTTGCCAGCCAGTCACTGCGTATGTACACGTCGCAAAACATATAGATGGCCTATAGAAATGAATAGGGTCCATTTGCCAGCTAGTCACTCCGTAAGTACACGTCGCAAAACGTAGAGATGGCCTATAGAAATGAATAGGGTCCATTTGCCAGCAAGTCACTGCGTATGTACACGTCGCAAAACATATAGATGGCCCATAGACATGAATAGGGTCCACTTGCCAGCCAGTCAATGCGTATGTACACGTCGCAAAACATATAAGATGGCCTATAGAAATGAATATGGTCCATATGCCATCCAGTCACTGCGTATGTACACGTCGCAAAACATATAGATGGCCGATATAAATGAATAGGGTCCATTGGCCAGCCAGTCACGGCGTATGTACACGTGGCAAAACATATAGATAGCCTATAGAAATGAATAGGGTCCATTTGCCAGCCAGTCACTGCGTATGTACACGTCGCAAAACATATAGATGGCCTATAGAAATGAATAGGGTCCATTTGCCAGCCAGTCACTGCGTATGTACACGTCGCAAAACGTAAGATGGCCTATATAACTGAACAGGGTCCATTTAACAGCCAGTCACTGCGTATGTACACGTCGCAAAACATATAGATGGCCGATATAAATGAATGCAGTTAATTTGCCAGCCAGTCACTGCGTATGTACACGTCGCAAAACATATAGCTGGCCTTTAGAAATGAATAGGATCCATTTGGCAGCCAGTCACTGCTATGTACATGTCGCAAAACATATAGATGGCATATAGAATTGAATAGGGTCCATTTACCAGCCAGTCACTGCGTAGGTACATGCACACAAAACATATAGATGGCCTCTAGAAATGAATAGGGTCCATTTGCCAGCCAGCCAGTCACTGCGTATGTACACGTCGATAAACGTATAGATGGCCTATCGAAATGAATACAGTTAATTTGCCAGCCAGTCACTGCATATGTACACGTCGCAAAACATATAGCTGGCCTATAGACATGAATAGGGTCCACTTGCCAGCCAGTCACTGCGTATGTACACGTCGTAAAACATATAAGATGGCCTATAGAAATGAATATGGTCCATTTGCCAGCCAGTCACTGCGTATGTACACGTCGTAAAACAAATCGATGGCCGATATAAATGAATGCAGTTAATTTGCCAGCCAGTCACTGCGTATGTACACGTCGCAAAACATATAGCTGGCCTATAGAAATGAATAGGCTCCATTTGGCAGCCAGTCACTGCTATGAACACGTCGCAAAACATATAGGTGGCATTTAAAATTGAATAGGGTCCATTTGCCAGCCAGTCACTGCGTAGGTACATGCACACAAAACATATAGATGGCCTATAGAAATGAATAGGGTCCATTTGTCAGCCAGTCACTGCGTATGAACACGTCGAAATACATATAGATAGCTATAGAAATGAATTGGGTCCATTTGCTTTCCAGTCACTGCGTATGTACACGTCGCAAAACGTATAGATGGCCTATAGAAATGAATATGGTACATTTGGCAGCCAGTCACTGCGTATGTACATGTCGCAAAACATATAGATAGCCTATAGAAATGAATAGGGTCCATTTGTCAGCCAGTCACTGCGTATGAACACGTCGAAATACATATAGATAGCCTATAGAAATGAATTGGGTCCATTTGCCTTCCAGTCACTGCGTATGTACACGTCGCAAAACGTATAGATGGCCTATAGAAATGAATATGGTACATTTGGCAGCCAGTCACTGCGTATGTACACGTCACAAAACGTATAGATGGCTTATAGAAATGAATAGTATCCATTTGCCAACCAGTCACTGCGTATGTGCCCGTCGCAAAACGTATAGATGGCCTATAGAAATGAATAGGGTCCATTTGCCAGCCAGTCACTGCGTATGTACACGTCGGAAAACATATAGATGGCCTATAGAAATGAATGGGGTCCATTTGCCAGCCAGTCACTCTGTAAGTACACGTCGCAAAACATATAGATGGCCTATAGAAATGAATAGGGTCCATTTGCCAGCCAGTCACTGCGTATGTACATGCATACAAAACATATAGATGGCCTATAGAAATGAATAGGGTCCAATTGCCATCCAGTCACTGCGTATGTACACGTGGCAAAGCATATAGATGGCATATAGACAATAATAGGGTCCATTTGCCAGCCAGTCACTACGTATGTACATGCACACAAAACGTATAGATGTCCTATAGAAATGAATAGTGTCCTATAGAAATGAATAGTGTCCATTTGCCACCCAGTCACTGCGTATGTACACGTCGCAAAACATATAGATGGCATGTAGAAATGAATAGGATCCACTTGCCAGCAAGTCACTGCGTATGTACACGTCGCAAAACATATATATGGCCTATAGAAATGAATATGGTCCATTTGCCAGCCAGTCACTGCGTATGTACACGTCGCAAAACATATAGTTGGCCGATATAAATGAATGCAGTTAATTTGCCAGCCAGTCACTGCGTATGTACACGTCGCAAAAAATATAGCTGGCCTATAGAAATGAATAGGATCCATTTGGCAGCCAGTCACTGCTATGTACATGTCGCAAAACATATAGATGGCATATAGAATTGAATAGGGTCCATTTGCCAGCCAGTCACTGCGTAGGTACATGCACACAAAACATATAGATGGCCTATAGACATGAATAGGGTCCACTTGCCAGCCAGTCACTGCGTATGTACACGTCTCAAAACATATACGATGGCCTATAGAAATGAATATGGTCCATTTGCCAGCCAGTCACTGCGTATGTACACGTCGCAAAACATATAGTTGGCCGATATAAATGAATGCAGTTAATTTGCCAGCCAGTCACTGCGTATGTACACGTCGCAAAAAATATAGCTGGCCTATAGAAATGAATAGGATCCATTTGGCAGCCAGTCACTGCTATGTACATGTCGCAAAACATATAGATGGCATATAGAATTGAATAGGGTCCATTTGCCAGCCAGTCACTGCGTAGGTACATGCACACAAAACATATAGATGGCCTCTAGAAATGAATAGGGTCCATTTGCCAGCCAGCCAGTCACTGCGTATGTACACGTCGATAAACATATAGATGGCCTATCGAAATGAATACAGTTAATTTGCCAGCCAGTCACTGCGTATATACACGTCGCAAAACACATATATGGCCTATAGAAATGAATAGGGTCCATTTGCCAGCCAGTCACTGCGTATGTACATGTCGCAAAAAATATAGCTGGCCTATAGAAATGAATAGGATCCATTTGGCAGCCAGTCACTGCTATGTACATGTCGCAAAACATATAGATGGCATATAGAATTGAATAGGGTCCATTTGCCAGCCAGTCACTGCGTAGGTACATGCACACAAAACATATAGATGGCCTATAGACATGAATAGGGTCCACTTGCCAGCCAGTCACTGCGTATGTACACGTCTCAAAACATATACGATGGCCTATAGAAATGAATATGGTCCATTTGCCAGCCAGTCACTGCGTATGTACACGTCGCAAAACATATAGTTGGGCCGATATAAATGAATGCAGTTAATTTGCCAGCCAGTCACTGCGCATGTACACGCACACAAAACGTATAGATGGCCTATAGAAATGAATACAGTTAATTTGCCAGCCAGTCACTGCCTATGTACACGTCGCAAAACATATAGATGGCCTGTAGAAATGAATAAGGTCCATTTGCCAGCCAATCACTGCGTATGTACACGTAGCAAAACATATAGATGGCATGTAGAAATGAATAGGGTCCATTTGTCAGCCAGTCACTGCGTATGAACACGTCGAAAAACATATAGATAGCCTATAGAAATGAATTGGGTCCATTTGCCAGCCAGTCACTGCGTATGTACACGCACTGAAAACGTATAGATGGCCTATAGAAATGAATAGGGTCCATTTGCCTTCCAGTCACTGCGTATGTACACGTCGCAAAACGTATAGATGGCCTCTAGAAATGAATAGGGTCCATTTGCCAGCCAGTCACTGCGTATGTACACGTAGCAAAACATATAGATGGCATGTAGAAATGAATAGGGTCCATTTGTCAGCCAGTCACTGCGTATGAACACGTCGAAAAACATATAGATAGCCTATAGAAATGAATTGGGTCCATTTGCCAGCCAGTCACTGCGTATGTACACGCACTGAAAACGTATAGATGGCCTATAGAAATGAATAGGGTCCATTTGCCTTCCAGTCACTGCGTATGTACACGTCGCAAAACATATAGATGGCCTATAGAAATGAATAGGGTCTATTTGCCAGCCAGTCACTGCGAATGTACACGTCGCAAAACATATAGATAGCTATAGACATGAATAGGGTCCACTTGCCAGCCAGTCACTGTGTATGTACACGTCGCAAAACGTATAGATATCCTATAGCAATGAATAGGGTCCATTTGCCAGCCAGTCACTGCGTATGTACACGTCGCAAAACATATAGATGGCATGTAGAAATGAATAGGGTCCATTTGTCAGCCAGTCACTGCGTATGAACAAGTCGAAATACATATAGATAGCCTATAGAAATGAATTGGGTCCATTTGCCAGCCTGTCACTGCGTATGTACACGTCGCAAAACATATAGATATCCTATAGAAATGAATAGGATCCATTTGCCAGCCAGTCATTGCGTATGTACACGCACTGAAAACGTATAGATGGCCTATAGAAATGAATAGGGTCCATTTGCCAGCCAGTCACTGCGTATGTACACGTCGCAAAACGTATAGATGGCCTATAGAAATGAATAGGGTCCATTTGCCATCCAGTCACTGCGCATGTACACGCACACAAAACGTATAGATGGCCTATAGAAATGAATACATTTAATTTGCCAGCCAGTCACTGCGTATGTACACGTCGCAAAACAAATAGATAGCCTATAGAAATGAATAGGGTCTTTTTGCCAGCCAGTAACTGCGTATGTACACGTCGCAAAACATATAGATGGCATATAGAAATGAATAGGGTCCATTTACCAGCCAGTCACTGCGTATGTACACGTCGATAAACGTATAGATGGCCTATAAAATGATACAGTTAATTTGCCAGCCAGTCACTGTGTATGTACACATCGCAAAACATATAGATGGCATTTAGAAATGAATAGGGTCCATTTGCCAGCCAGTCACGGCGTATGTACACGTGGCAAAACATATAGAAAGCTTATAGAAGTGAATAAGGTCCATTTGCCAGCCAGTCACTGCGTATGCAAATGCACACAAAACGTATAGATGGCCTATAGAAATGAATAGGGTCCATTTGCCAGCCAGTCACTGCGTATGTACACGTCGCAAAACATATAGATGGCCTATAGAAATGAATAGGGCTCATTTGCCAGCCAGTCACTGCGTATGTACACGTCGCAAAACGTATAGATGGCCTACAGAAATGAATACAGTTAATTTACAAGCCAGTCACTGCGTATATATACGTCGCAAAACATATAGCTGGACTATTGAAATGAATAGGGTCCATTTGCCAGCCAGTCACTGCGTATGTACATGTCGCAAAACATATAGATAGCCTATAGAAATGAATAGGGTCCATTTGTCAGCCAGTCACTGCGTATGAACACGTCGAAATACATATAGATAGCCTATAGAAATGAATTGGGTCCATTTGCCTTCCAGTCACTGCGTATGTACACGTCGCAAAACGTATAGATGGCCTATAGAAATGAATATGGTACATTTGGCAGCCAGTCACTGCGTATGTACACGTCACAAAACGTATAGATGGCTTATAGAAATGAATAGCGTCCATTTGCCAACCAGTCACTGCGTATGTGCCCGTCGCAAAACGTATAGATGGCCTATAGAAATGAATAGGGTCCATTTGCCAGCCAGTCACTGCGTATGTACACGTCGCAAAACATATATATGGCCTATAGAAATGAATGGGGTCCATTTGCCAGCCAGTCACTCTGTAAGTACACGTCGCAAAACATATAGATGGCCTATAGAAATGAATAGGGTCCATTTGCCAGCCAGTCACTGCGTATGTACATGCACACAAAACATATAGATGGCCTATAGAAATGAATAGGGTCCAATTGCCATCCAGTCACTGCGTATATACACGTGGCAAAGCATATAGATGGCATATAGACAATAATAGGGTCCATTTGCCAGCCAGTCACTACGTATGTACATGCACACAAAACGTATAGATGGCCTATAGAAATGAATAGTGTCCTATAGAAATGAATAGTGTCCATTTGCCACCCAGTCACTGCGTATGTACACGTCGCAAAACATATAGATGGCATGTAGAAATGAATAGGATCCACTTGCCAGCAAGTCACTGCGTATGTACACGTCGCAAAACATATATATGGCATATAGACATGAATAGGGTCCACTTGCCAGCCAGTCACTGCGTATGTACACGTCGCAAAACATATAGATAGCCTATAGAAATGAATAGGGTCCATTTGCCAGCCAGTCACTCTGTAAGTACACGTCGCAAAACATATAGATGGCCTATAGAAATGAATAGGGTCCATTTGCCAGCCAGTCACTGCGTATGTACATGCACACAAAACATATAGATGGCCTATAGAAATGAATAGGGTCCAATTGCCATCCAGTCACTGCGTATGTACACGTGGCAAAGCATATAGATGGCATATAGACAATAATAGGGTCCATTTGCCAGCCAGTCACTACGTATGTACATGCACACAAAACGTATAGATGGCCTATAGAAATGAATAGTGTCCTATAGAAATGAATAGTGTCCATTTGCCACCCAGTCACTGCGTATGTACACGTCGCAAAACATATAGATGGCATGTAGAAATGAATAGGATCCACTTGCCAGCAAGTCACTGCGTATGTACACGTCGCAAAACATATATATGGCCTATAGACATGAATAGGGTCCACTTGCCAGCCAGTCACTGCGAATGTACACGTCGCAAAACATATACGATGGCCTATAGAAATGAATATGGTCCATTTGCCAGCCAGTCACTGCGTATGTACACGTCGCAAAACATATAGTTGGCCGATATAAATGAATGCAGTTAATTTGCCAGCCAGTCACTGCGTATGTACACGTCGCAAAAAATATAGCTGGCCTATAGAAATGAATAGGATCCATTTGGCAGCCAGTCACTGCTATGTACATGTCGCAAAACATATAGATGGCATATAGAATTGAATAGGGTCCATTTGCCAGCCAGTCACTGCGTAGGTACATGCACACAAAACATATAGATGGCCTCTAGAAATGAATAGGGTCCATTTGCCAGCCAGCCAGTCACTGCGTATGTACACGTCGATAAACATATAGATGGCCTATCGAAATGAATACAGTTAATTTGCCAGCCAGTCACTGCGTACATACACGTCGCAAAACACATATATGGCCTATAGAAATGAATAGGGTCCATTTGCCAGCCAGTCACTGCGTATGTACACGTCGCAAAACATATAGATGGCCTATAGAAATGAATATAGTCCACTTGCCAGCCAGTCACTCCGTAAGTACACGTCGCAAAACATAGAGATGGCCTATAGAAATGAATATGGTCCATTTGCCATCCAGTCACTGCGTATGTACACGTCGCAAAACATATAGATGACCGATATAAAAGAATGCAGTTAATTTGCCAGCCAGTCACTGCGTATGTACACGTCGCAAAACATATAAGATGGCCTATAGAAATGAATATGGTCCATTTGCCAGCCAGTCACTGCGTAGTACATGCACACAAAACATATAGATGGCCTATAGAAATGAATGGGGTCCATTTGCCAGCCAGTCACTGCGTATGTACACGTCGCAAAATGTATAGATGGCCTATAGAAAATGAATACAGTTAATTTACAAGCCAGTCACTGCGTATATACACGTCGCAAAACATATAGCTGGACTATTGAAATGAATAGGGTCCATTTGCCAGCCAGTCACTGCGTATGTACACGTCGCAAAACATATAGATAGCCTATAGAAATGAATAGGGTCCATTTGTCAGCCAGTCACTGCGTATGAACACGTCGAAAAACATATAGATAGCCTATAGAAATGAATTGGGTCCATTTGCCTTCCAGTCACTGCGTATGTACACGTCGCAAAACGTATAGATGGCCTATAGAAATGAATATGGTACATTTGGCAGCCAGTCACTGCGTATGTACACGTCACAAAACGTATAGATGGCTTATAGAAATGAATAGTGTCCATTTGCCAACCAGTCACTGCGTATGTGCACGTCGCAAAACGTATAGATGGCCTATAGAAATGAATAGGGTCCATTTGCCAGCCAGTCACTGCGTATGTACACGCACTCAAAACGTATAGATGGCCTATAGAAATGAATACTGTTAATTTGCCAGCCAGTCACTGCGTATGTACACGTCGCAAAACATATAGATGGCCTATAGAAATGAATGGGGTCCATTTGCCAGCCAGTCACTCTGTAAGTACACGTCGCAAAACATATAGATGGCCTATAGAAATGAATAGGGTCCATTTGCCAGCAAGTCACTGCGTATGTACATGCACACAAAACATATAGATGGCCTATAGAAATGAATAGGGTCCAATTGCCATCCAGTCACTGTGTATGTACACGTGGCAAAGCATATAGATGGCATATAGACAATAATAGGGTCCATTTGCCAGCCAGTCACTACGTATGTACATGCATACAAAACGTATAGATGGCCTATAGAAATGAATAGTGTCCTATAGAAATGAATAGTGTCCATTTGCCACCCAGTCACTGCGTATGTACACGTCGCAAAACATATAGATGGCATGTAGAAATGAATAGGGTCCACTTGCCAGCCAGTCACTGCGTATGTACACGTCGCAAAACATATACGATGGCCTATAGAAATGAATATGGTCCATTTGCCAGCCAGTCACTGCGTATGTACACGTCGCAAAACATATAGATGGCCGATATAAATGAATGCAGTTAATTTGCCAACCAGTCACTGCGTATGTACACGTCGCAAAACATATAACTGGCCTATAGAAATGAATAGGATCCATTTGGCAGCCAGTCACTGCTATGTACATGTCGCAAAACATATAGATGGCATATAGAATTGAATAGGGTCCATTTGCCAGCCAGTCACTGCGTAGGTACATGCACACAAAACATATAGATGGCCTCTAGAAATGAATAGGGTCCATTTGCCAGTCAGCCAGTCACTGCGTATGTACACGTCGATAAACGTATAGATGGCCTATCGAAATGAATACAGTTAATTTGCCAGCCAGTCACTGCGTATATACACGTCGCAAAACACATATATGGCCTATAGAAATGAATAGGGTCCATTTGCCAGCCAGTCACTGCGTATGTACACGTCGCAAAACATATAGATGGCCTATAGAAATGAATGGAGTCCACTTGCCAGCTAGTCACTCCGTAAGTACACGTCGCAAAACATAGAGATGGCCTATAGAAATGAATAGGGTCCATTTGCCAGCAAGTCACTGCGTATGTACACGTCGCAAAACATATAGATGGCCCATAGACATGAATAGGGTCCACTTGCCAGCCAGTCAATGCGTATGTACACGTCGCAAAACATATAAGATGGCCTGTAGAAATGAATATGGTCCATATGCCATCCAGTCACTGCATATGTACACGTCGCAAAACATATAGATGGCCGATATAAATGAATGCAGTTAATTTGCCTGCCAGTCACTGCGTATGTACACGTCGAAAAACATATAGCTGGCCTATAGACATGAATAGGGTCCACTTGCCAGCCAGTCACTGCGTATGTACACGTCGCAAAACATATAAGATGGCCTATAGAAATGAATATGGTCCATTTGCCAGCCAGTCACTGCGTATGTACACGTCGTAAAACATATAGATGGCCGATATAAATGAATGCAGTTAATTTGCCAGCCAGTCACTGCGTATGTACACGTCGCAAAACATATAGCTGGCCTATAGAAATGAATAGGCTCCATTTGGCAGCCAGTCACTGCTATGTACACGTCGCAAAACATATAGATGGCATTTAGAATTGAATAGGGTCCATTTGCCAGCCAGTCACTGCGTAGGTACATGCACACAAAACGTATAGATGGCCTATAGAAATGAATACTGTTAATTTGCCAGCCAGTCACTGCATATGTACACGTCGCAAATCATATAGATGGCCTATAGAAATGAATGGGGTCCATTTGCCAGCCAGTCACTCCGTAGGTACACGTCGCAAAACATATAGATGGCCTATAGAAATGAATAGGTCCAACTTGCAGCAATTCACTGCTTATGTACACGTCGCAAAACATATAGATGGCCTATAGAAATGAATAGGGTCCACTTGCCAACAAGTCACTGCGTATGTACACGTCGCAAAACATATAGATGGCCTATAGACATGAAAAGGGTCCACTTGCCAGCCAGTCACTGCGTATGTACACGTCGCAAAACATATAGATGGCCGATATAAATGAATGCAGTTAATTTGCCAGCCAGTCACTGCGTATGTACACGTCGCAAAACATATAGATGGCCTATAGAAATGAATACAGTTAATTTGCCAGCCAGTCACTGCGTATGTACACGTCGCAAAATGTATAGATGGCCTATAGAAATGAATACAGTTAATTTACAAGCCAGTCACTGCGTATATACACGTCGCAAAACATATAGCTGGACTATAGAAATGAATAGGGTCCAATTGCCATCCAGTCACTGTGTATGTACACGTCGCAAAGCATATAGATGGCATATAGACATGAATAGGGTCCATTTGCCAGCCAGTCACTGCGTATGTACATGCACACATGACGTACATATGGCCTATAGAAATGAATAGTGTCCTATAGAAATGAATAGTGTCCATTTGCCAGCCAGTCACTGCATATGTACACGTCGCAAAACATATAGATAGCCTATAGAAATGAATAGAGTCCATTTGTCAGCCAGTCACTGCGTATGAACACGTCTCAAAACATATAGATAGCCTATAGAAATGAATTGGGTCCATTTGCCAGTCTGTCACTGCGTATGTACACGTCGCAAAACATATAGATATCCTATAGAAATGAATAGGGTCCATTTGCCAGCCAGTCACTGCGTATGTACACGCACTAGAAACGTATAGATGGCCTATAGAAATGAATAGGGACCATTTGCCTTCCAGTCACTGCGAATGTACACGTCGCAAAACGTATAGATGGCCTCTAGAAATGAATAGGGTCCATTTGCCTTCCAGGCACTGCGTATGTACACGTCGCAAAACATATAGATGGCCTATAGAAACGAATAGGGTCCACTTGCCAGCCAGTCACTGCGAATGTACACGTCGCAAAACATATAGATAGCCTATAGAAATGAATAGAGTCCATTTGTCAGCCAGTCACTGCGTATGAACACGTCTCAAAACATATAGATAGCCTATAGAAATGAATTGGGTCCATTTGCCAGTCTGTCACTGCGTATGTACACGTCGCAAAACATATAGATATCCTATAGAAATGAATAGGGTCCATTTGCCAGCCAGTCACTGCGTATGTACACGCACTAGAAACGTATAGATGGCCTATAGAAATGAATAGGGACCATTTGCCTTCCAGTCACTGCGAATGTACACGTCGCAAAACGTATAGATGGCCTCTAGAAATGAATAGGGTCCATTTGCCTTCCAGGCACTGCGTATGTACACGTCGCAAAACATATAGATGGCCTATAGAAATGAATAGGGTCCACTTGCCAGCCAGTCACTGCGAATGTACACGTCGCAAAACATATAGATAGCCTATAGACATGAATAGTGTCCACTTGCCAGTGAGTCACTGTGTATGTACACGTCGCAAAACGTATAGATATCCTATAGACATGAATAGGGTCCATTTTCCAGCCAGTCACGGCGTATGTACACATCGCAAAACGTATAGATGGCCTATAGAAATGAATAGGGTCCATTTGCCAGCCAGTCACTGCGTATGTACACGCACTCAAAACGTATAGATGGCCTATAGAAATGAATACTGTTAATTTGCCAGCCAGTCACTCCGTAAGTACACGTCGCAAAACATATAGATGGCCTATAGAAATGAATAGGGTCCACTTGCCAGCAATTCACTGCGTATGTACACGTCGTAAAACATATAGATGGCCTATAGAAATGAATAGGATCCATTTGGCAGCCAGTCACTGCTATGTACACGTCGCAAAACATATAGATGGCATATAGAATTGAATAGGGTCCATTTGCCAGCCAGTCACTGCGTAGGTACATGCACACAAAACATATAGATGGCCTATAGAAATGAATAGGGTCCATTTGCCAGCCAGTCACTGCGTATGTACACGTCGATAAACGTATAGATGGCCTATCGAAATGAATACAGTTAATTTGCCAGCCAGTCACTGCGTATGTACACGTCGCAAAACATATAGATGGCCTATAGAAATGAATAGGGTTCATTTGCCTCTCAGTCAGTGCGTATGTACACGTCGCAAAACATATAGATGGCATGTAGAAATGAATAGGGTCCATTTGCCAGCCAGTCACGGCGTATGTACACGTGGCAAAACATATAGATAGCCTATAGAAATGAATAGGGTCCATTTGACAGCCAGTCACTGCGTATGTACATGCACACAAAACGTATAGATGGCCTATAGAAATGAATAGGGTCCATTTGCCAGCCAGTCACTGCGTATGTACACGTCGCAAAACATATAGATGGCCTATAGAAATGAATAGGGTCCATTTGCCAGCCAGTCACTGCGTATGTACACGTCGCAAAATGTATAGATGGCCTATAGAAATGAATACAGTTAATTTACAAGCCAGTCACTGCGTATATACACGTCGCAAAACATATAGCTGGACTATTGAAATGAATAGGGTCCATTTGCCAGCCAGTCACTGCGTATGTACACGTCGCAAAACATATAGATAGCCTATAGAAATGAATAGGGTCCATTTGTCAGCCAGTCACTGCGTATGAACACGTCGAAAAACATATAGATAGCCTATAGAAATGAATTGGGTCCATTTGCCTTCCAGTCACTGCGTATGTACACGTCGCAAAACGTATAGATGGCCTATAGAAATGAATATGGTACATTTGGCAGCCAGTCACTGCGTATGTACACGTCACAAAACGTATAGATGGCTTATAGAAATGAATAGTGTCCATTTGCCAGCCAGTCACTGCGTATGTGCACGCACTCAAAACGTATAGATGGCCTATAGAAATGAATAGGGTCCATTTGCCAGCCAGTCACTGCGTATGTGCACGTCGCAAAACGTATAGATGGCCTATAGAAATGAATAGGGTCCATTTGCCAGCCAGTCACTGCGTATGTACACGCACTCAAAACGTATAGATGGCCTATAGAAATGAATACTGTTAATTTGCCAGCCAGTCACTGCGTATGTACACGTCGCAAAACATATAGATGGCCTATAGAAATGAATGGGGTCCATTTGCCAGCCAGTCACTCTGTAAGTACACGTCGCAAAACATATAGATGGCCTATAGAAATGAATAGGGTCCATTTGCCAGCCAGTCACTGCGTATGTACATGCACACAAAACATATAGATGGCCTATAGAAATGAATAGGGTCCAATTGCCATCCAGTCACTGTGTATGTACACGTGGCAAAGCATATAGATGGCATATAGACAATAATAGGGTCCATTTGCCAGCCAGTCACTACGTATGTACATGCACACAAAACGTATAGATGGCCTATAGAAATGAATAGTGTCCTATAGAAATGAATAGTGTCCATTTGCCACCCAGTCACTGCGTATGTACACGTCGCAAAACATATAGATGGCATGTAGAAATGAATAGGGTCCACTTGCCAGCCAGTCACTGCGTATGTACACGTCGCAAAACATATACGATGGCCTATAGAAATGAATATGGTCCATTTGCCAGCCAGTCACTGCGTATGTACACGTCGCAAAACATATAGATGGCCGATATAAATGAATGCAGTTAATTTGCCAGCCAGTCACTGCGTATGTACACGTCGCAAAACATATAACTGGCCTATAGAAATGAATAGGATCCATTTGCCAGCCAGTCACTGCGTAGGTACATGCACACAAAACATATAGATGGCCTATAGAAATGAATAGGGTCCATTTGCCAGCCAGTCACTGCGTATGTACACGTCGATAAACGTATAGATGGCCTATCGAAATGAATACAGTTAATTTGCCAGCCAGTCACTGCCTATGTACACGTCGCAAAACATATAGATGGCATGTAGAAATGAATAGGGTCCATTTGCCAGCCAATCACTGCGTATGTACACGTAGCAAAACATATAGATGGCATGTAGAAATGAATAGGGTCCATTTGTCAGCCAGTCACTGCGTATGAACATGTCGAAAAACATATAGATAGCCTATAGAAATGAATAGGGTCCATTTGCCAGCCAGTCACTGCGTATGTACACGCACTGAAAACGTATAGATGGCCTATAGAAATGAATAGGGTCCATTTGCCTTCCAGTCACAGCGTATGTGCACGTCGCAAAACGTACAGATGGCCTCTAGAAATGAATAGGGTCCATTTGTCAGCCAGTCACTGCGTATGAACACGTCGAAAAACATATAGATAGCCTATAGAAATGAATTGGGTTCATTTGCCTTCCAGTCACTGCGTATGTACACGTCGCAAAACGTATAGATGGCCTATAGAAATGAATATGGTACATTTGGCAGCCAGTCACTGCGTATGTACACGTCACAAAACGTATAGAAGGCTTATAGAAATGAATAGTGTCCATTTGCCAACCAGTCACTGCGTATGTGCACGTCGCAAAACGTATAGATGGCCTATAGAAATGAATAGGGTCCATTTGCCAGCCAGACACTGCGTATGTACATGCACTCAAAACGTATAGATGGCCTATAGAAATGAATACTGTTAATTTGCCAGCCAGTCACTGCGTATGTACACGTCGCAAAATATATAGATGGCCTATAGAAATGAATGGGGTCCTTTTGCCAGCTAGTCACTCTGTAAGTACACGTCGCAAAACATATAGATGGCCTATAGAAATGAATAGGGTCCATTTGCCAGCCAGTCACTGCGTATGTACATGCACACAAAACATATAGATGGCCTATAGAAATGAATAGGGTCCAATTGCCATCCAGTCACTGTGT
>NW_003149219.1:0-13929 GCF_000003605.2 Saccoglossus kowalevskii | reverse complement strand
TTGTTTACTGGACGCGCGACCTTGCTGTGACGCGGTCAGTGTCAGCGATTTTGATGGCTCTGAAAGAAAATCTCAGGCCTCAGAACTCCAGTAAAAAAAACACGCTTTCACGCAAAAAAAACCCGGAAACCACACGTAGCCACGACAGCATCTCGGATGCGGGTTCTATGCTGGTAGATTCTGAATAAACCACTGTACGGTCGGCTCGAAAGACGAGGAGACCGGAAGAAAAAGGCAGTGAGCCTAGGAGCTGTCATCACATCGATATATTGCTAAATACATTAAAAATAAAAGACGACATGCATGAGGGAGACGAATTACAGTTGTAAAAGGTGCCGCCATGAAATCAACATGTGATTACGTAGTGGCGCCGGATTTTGATTTCTTTGCTGTGAAAAATACTACACGCAAAGGGGAAAACGACACGAGGGTAAAAAAAGACAAGGAAAACTTATCCTACCAGCTACCATGTCGGATGCCGAGCAGCGGCAACAACCCAAGCTATAAATCCTGACAGGAAAAAAAGCAGGCGATCCAGCAGAGCTCGCTAGATTTCATCTCCACTTGAGGCGGAGAGAAATTAAGAGTGAAGGACGGCTACCTGTGGCGCTGCCAGGTGACCTCGGTCACGTGGGTTCGTGACGTAAGGGGTAAAAGAATCTTGAGGTCATGGGGCTTCCCCTGACCTGGATTCTATCTCTCCGTCACCGGCAGAATTGCTGATTAATGCCTACAGTTCAAAATAGTCATTTTGACTGACCGGAGTCTATGGTGGGTAATTGAACGTAGTGAATTGACATGTACACAAAGTAAGCACTACCGTTGTGGTGTATAAATATATATCACAGTATGGAATGACATGTACACAAAGTAAGCACTACCGTTGTGGTGTATAAATATATATCACAGCATGGAATGACAAGTACACAAAGTAAGTACTACTGTTGTGGTGTATAAATATGTATCACAGCATGGAATGACATGTACACAATGTAAGTACTACTGTTGTGGTGTATAAATATATATCACAGCATGGAATGACATGTACACAAAGTAAGCACTACCGTTGTGGTGTATAAATATATATCACAGCATGGAATGACATGTACACAACGTAAGCACTACTGTTGTGGTGTATAAATATATATCACAGCATGGAATGACATGTACACAACGTAAGCACTACCGTTGTGGTGTATAAATATATATCACAGCATGGAATGACATGTACACAACGTAAGCACTACTGTTGTGGTGTATAAATATATATCACAGCATGGAATGACATGTACACAAAGTAAGCACTACCGTTGTGGTGTATAAATATATATCACAGTATGGAATGACATGTACACAATGCAAGCACTACTGTTGTGATGTATAAATATATATCACAGCATGGAATGACATGTACACAACGTAAGCACTACTGTTGTGGTGTATAAATATATATCACAGCATGGAATGACATGTACACAACGTAAGCACTACTGTTGTGGTGTATAAATATATATCACAGCATGGAATGACATGTACACAAAGTAAGCACTACCGTTGTGGTGTATAAATATATATCACAGTATGGAATGACATGTACACAAAGTAAGTACTACCGTTGTGGTGTATAAATATATATCACAGTATGGAATGACATGTACACAAAGTAAGTACTACTGTTGTGATGTATAAATATATATCACAGCATGGAATGATATGTACACAATGTAAGCACTACTGTTGTGGTGTATAAAATATATATCACAGCAAGGAATGACATGTACACAATGTAAGCACTACCGTTGTGGTGTATAAATATATATCACAGTGTGAAATGACATGTACACAAAGTAAGTACTACTGTTGTGGTGTATAAATATATATCACAGCATGGAATGACATGTTACACAAATTAAGCACTACTGTTGTGGGTGTATAAATATATATCACAGCATGGAATGATATGTACACAATGTAAGCACTACCGTTGTGGTGTATAAATATATATCACAGCGTGGAATGACATGTACACAAAGTAAGCACTACCGTTGTGGTGTATAAATATATATCACAGCATGGAATGACATGTACACAATGTAAGCACTACCGTTGTGGTGTATAAATATATATCACAGCATGGAATGATATGTACACAATGTAAGCACTACCGTTGTGGTGTATAAATATATATCACAGCATGGAATGACATGTTCACAAAGTAAGTACTACCGTTGTGGTGTATAAATATATATCACAGTATGGAATGACATGTACACAAAGTAAGTACTACTGTTGTGGTGTATAAATATATATCACAGCATGGAATGACATGTACACAAAGTAAGCACTACCATTGTGGTGTATAAATATATATCACAGTATGGAATGACATGTACACAAAGTAAGTACTACTGTTGTGGTGTATAAATATATATCACAGTATGGAATGACATGTACACAAAGTAAGCACTACCGTTGTGGTGTATAAATATATATCACAGTATGGAATGACATGTACACAAAGTAAGTACTACTGTTGTGGTGTATAAATATATATCACAGCATGGAATGACATGTACACAAAGTAAGTACTACTGTTGTGGTGTATAAATATATATCACAGCATGGAATGACATGTACACAAAGTAAGTACTACCGTTGTGGTGTATAAATATATATCACAGCATGGAAAGACATGTACACAAAGTAAGTACTACTGTTGTGGTGTATAAATATATATCACAGCATGGAATGACATGTACACAAAGTAAGTACTACCGTTGTGGTGTATAAATATATATCACAGCATGGAATGACATGTACACAAAGTAAGTACTACTGTTGTGGTGTATAAATATATATCACAGCATGGAATGACATGTACACAAAGTAAGCACTACTGTTGTGGTGTATAAATATATATCACAGTATGGAATGACAAGTACACAAAGTAAGTACTACCGTTGTGGTGTATAAATATGTATCACAGCATGGAATGACATGTACACAAAGTAAGCACTACCATTGTGGTGTATAAATATATATCACAGTATGGAATGACATGTACACAATGTAAGTACTACCGTTGTGGTGTATAAATATATATCACAGCATGGAATGACATGTACACAAAGTAAGTACTACTGTTGTGGTGTATAAATATATATCACAGTATGGAAAGACATGTACACAAAGTAAGCACTACCGTTGTGGTGTATAAATATATATCACAGCATGGAATGATATGTACACAATGTAAGCACTACCGTTGTGGTGTATAAATATATATCACAGTATGGAATGACATGTACACAAAGTAAGTACTACCGTTGTGGTGTATAAATATATATCACAGTACGGAATGACATGTACACAAAGTAAGTACTACTGTTGTGATGTATAAATATATATCACAGCATGGAATGACATGTACACAACGTAAGCACTACTGTTGTGGTGTATAAATATATATCACAGCATGGAATGACATGTACACAACGTAAGCACTACTGTTGTGGTGTATAAATATATATCACAGCATGGAATGACATGTACACAAAGTAAGTACTACCGTTGTGGTGTATAAATATATATCACAGTATGGAATGACATGTACACAAAGTAAGTACTACTGCTGTGATGTATAAATATATATCACAGCATGGAATGATATGTACACAATGTAAGCACTACTGTTGTGGTGTATAAAATATATATCACAGCAAGGAATGACATGTACACAAAGTAAGTACTACTGTTGTGGTGTATAAATATATATCACAGCATGGAATGACAAGTACACAAAGTAAGCACTACCGTTGTGGTGTATAAATATATATCACAGCATGGAATGATATGTACACAATGTAAGCACTACCGTTGTGGTGTATAAATATATATCACAGCATGGAATGACATGTACACAACGTAAGCACTACTGTTGTGGTGTATAAATATATATCACAGCATGGAATGACATGTACACAAAGTAAGTACTACCGTTGTGGTGTATAAATATATATCACAGTATGGAATGACATGTACACAAAGTAAGTACTACTGTTGTGATGTATAAATATATATCACAGCATGGAATGATATGTACACAATGTAAGCACTACTGTTGTGGTGTATAAAATATATATCACAGCAAGGAATGACATGTACACAAAGTAAGTACTACTGTTGTGGTGTATAAATATATATCACAGCATGGAATGAGATGTACACAATGTAAGCACTACCGTTGTGGTGTATAAATATATATCACAGCATGGAATGATATGTACACAATGTAAGCACTACCGTTGTGGTGTATAAATATATATCACAGCATGGAATGACATGTACACAACGTAAGCACTACTGTTGTGGTGTATAAATATATATCACAGCATGGAATGACATGTACACAAAGTAAGTACTACCGTTGTGGTGTATAAATATATATCACAGTATGGAATGACATGTACACAAAGTAAGTACTACTGTTGTGATGTATAAATATATATCACAGCATGGAATGATATGTACACAATGTAAGCACTACTGTTGTGGTGTATAAAATATATATCACAGCAAGGAATGACATGTACACAAAGTAAGTACTACTGTTGTGGTGTATAAATATATATCACAGCATGGAATGACATGTACACAATGTAAGCACTACCGTTGTGGTGTATAAATATATATCACAGCATGGAATGATATGTACACAAAGTAAGTACTACCGTTGTGGTGTATAAATATATATCACAGTACGGAATGACATGTACACAAAGTAAGTACTACTGTTGTGATGTATAAATATATATCACAGCATGGAATGACATGTACACAACGTAAGCACTACTGTTGTGGTGTATAAATATATATCACAGCATGGAATGACATGTACACAACGTAAGCACTACTGTTGTGGTGTATAAATATATATCACAGCATGGAATGACATGTACACAACGTAAGCACTACTGTTGTGGTGTATAAATATATATCACAGCATGGAATGACATGTACACAACGTAAGCACTACTGTTGTGGTGTATAAATATATATCACAGCATGGAATGACATGTACACAAAGTAAGCACTACCGTTGTGGTGTATAAATATATATCACAGTATGTAATGACATGTACACAAAGTAAGTACTACCGTTGTGGTGTATAAATATATATCACAGTATGGAATGACATGTACACAAAGTAAGTACTACTGTTGTGATGTATAAATATATATCACAGCATGGAATGATATGTACACAATGTAAGCACTACTGTTGTGGTGTATAAAATATATATCACAGCAAGGAATGACATGTACACAAAGTAAGTACTACTGTTGTGGTGTATAAATATATATCACAGCATGGAATGACAAGTACACAAAGTAAGCACTACCGTTGTGGTGTATAAATATATATCACAGCATGGAATGATATGTACACAATGTAAGCACTACCGTTGTGGTGTATCAATATATATCACAGCGTGGAATGACATGTACACAAAGTAAGCACTACCGTTGTGGTGTATAAATATATATCACAGCATGGAATGACATGTACACAATGTAAGCACTACTGTTGTGGTGTATAAATATATATCACAGCATGGAATGACATGTTCACAAAGTAAGTACTACCGTTGTGGTGTATAAATATATATCACAGTATGGAATGACATGTACACAAAGTAAGTACTACCGTTGTGGTGTATAAATATATATCACAGTATGGAATGACATGTACACAAAGTAAGTACTACTGTTGTGGTGTATAAATATATATCACAGTATGGAATGACATGTACACAATGTAAGTACTACTGTTGTGGTGTATAAATATATATCACAGCATGGAATGACATGTTCACAAAGTAAGTACTACCGTTGTGGTGTATAAATATATATCACAGTATGGAATGACATGTACACAAAGTAAGTACTACTGTTGTGGTGTATAAATATATATCACAGTATGGAATGACATGTACACAAAGTAAGTACTACTGTTGTGGTGTATAAATATATATCACAGTATGGAATGACATGTACACAAAGTAAGTACTACTGTTGTGGTGTATAAATATATATCACAGCATGGAATGACATGTTCACAAAGTAAGTACTACCGTTGTGGTGTATAAATATATATCACAGTATGGAATGACATGTACACAAAGTAAGTACTACTGTTGTGGTGTATAAATATATATCACAGTATGGAATGACATGTACACAATGTAAGTACTACTGTTGTGGTGTATAAATATATATCACAGTATGGAATGACATGTACACAAAGTAAGCACTACCGTTGTGGTGTATAAATATATATCACAGTATGGAATGACATGTACACAAAGTAAGTACTACTGTTGTGGTGTATAAATATATATCACAGTATGGAATGACATGGACACAAAGTAAGCACTACCGTTGTGGTGTATAAATATATATCACAGTATGGAATGACATGTACACAAAGTAAGCACTACCGTTGTGGTGTATAAATATATATCACAGTATGGAATGACAAGTACACAAAGTAAGTACTACTGTTGTGGTGTATAAATATATATCACAGCAAGGAATGACATGTACACAAAGTAAGTACTACTGTTGTGGTGTATAAATATATATCACAGCATGGAATGACATGTACACAATGTAAGCACTACCGTTGTGGTGTATAAATATATATCACAGCATGGAATGATATGTACACAATGTAAGCACTACCGTTGTGGTGTATAAATATATATCACAGTATGGAATGACATGTACACAAAGTAAGTACTACCGTTGTGGTTTATAAATATATATCACAGTACGGAATGACATGTACACAAAGTAAGTACTACTGTTGTGATGTATAAATATATATCACAGCATGGAATGACATGTACACAACGTAAGCACTACTGTTGTGGTGTATAAATATATATCACAGCATGGAATGACATGTACACAACGTAAGCACTACTGTTGTGGTGTATAAATATATATCACAGCATGGAATGACATGTACACAATGTAAGCACTACCGTTGTGGTGTATAAATATATATCACAGCATGGAATGATATGTACACAATGTAAGCACTACCGTTGTGGTGTATAAATATATATCACAGTATGGAATGACATGTACACAAAGTAAGTACTACCGTTGTGGTGTATAAATATATATCACAGTACGGAATGACATGTACACAAAGTAAGTACTACTGTTGTGATGTATAAATATATATCACAGCATGGAATGACATGTACACAACGTAAGCACTACTGTTGTGGTGTATAAATATATATCACAGCATGGAATGACATGTACACAACGTAAGCACTACTGTTGTGGTGTATAAATATATATCACAGCATGGAATGACATGTACACAACGTAAGCACTACCGTTGTGGTGTATAAATATATATCACAGCATGGAATGACATGTACACAACATAAGCACTACTGTTGTGGTGTATAAATATATATCACAGCATGGAATGACATGTACACAAAGTAAGCACTACCGTTGTGGTGTATAAATATATATCACAGTATGGAATGACATGTACACAATGCAAGCACTACTGTTGTGATGTATAAATATATATCACAGCATGGAATGACATGTACACAACGTAAGCACTACTGTTGTGGTGTATAAATATATATCACAGCATGGAATGACATGTACACAACGTAAGCACTACTGTTGTGGTGTATAAATATATATCACAGCATGGAATGACATGTACACAAAGTAAGCACTACCGTTGTGGTGTATAAATATATATCACAGTATGGAATGACATGTACACAAAGTAAGTACTACCGTTGTGGTGGTATAAATATATATCACAGCATGGAATGACATGTACACAATGTAAGCACTACTGTTGTGGTGTATAAATATATATCACAGTATGGAATGACATGTACACAAAGTAAGTAGTACCGTTGTGGTGTATAAATATATATCACAGTATGGAATGACATGTACACAATGTAAGCACTACCGCTGTGGTGTATAAATATATATCACAGTATGGAATGACATGTACACAAAGTAAGTACTACTGTAGTGGTGTATAAATATATATCACAGCATGGAATGACATGTACACAAAGTAAGTACTACCGTTGTGGTGTATAAATATATATCACAGTACGGAATGACATGTACACAAAGTAAGTACTACTGTTGTGGTGGATAAATATATATCACAGCATGGAATGACATGTACACAAAGTAAGCACTACCATTGTGGTGTATAAATATATATCACAGCATGGAATGACATGTACACAATGTAAGTACTACTGTTGTGGTGTATAAATATATATCACAGCATGGAATGACATGTACACAAAGTAAGCACTACCGTTGTGGTGTATAAATATATATCACAGCATGGAATGACATGTACACAATGTAAGTACTAATGTTGTGGTGTATAAATATATATCACAGTATGGAATGACATGTACACAAAGTAAGTACTACCGTTGTGGTGTATAAATATATATCACAGCATGGAATGACATGTACACAAAGTAAGTACTACCGTTGTGGTGTATAAATATATATCACAGTATGGAATGACATGTACACAAAGTAAGTACTACCGTTGTGGTGTATAAATATATATCACAGCATGGAATGACATGTACACAAAGTAAGCACTACCGTTGTGGTGTATAAATATATATCACAGCATGGAATGACATGTACACAATGTAAGTACTACTGTTGTGGTGTATAAATATATATCACAGCATGGAATGACATGTACACAAAGTAAGCACTACCGTTGTGGTGTATAAATATATATCACAGCATGGAATGACATGTACACAATGTAAGTACTAATGTTGTGGTGTATAAATATATATCACAGCATGGAATGACATGTACACAATGTAAGTACTACTGTTGTGGTGTATAAATATATATCACAGCATGGAATGACATGTACACAATGTAAGTACTACTGTTGTGGTCTATAAATATATATCACAGCATGGAATGACATGTACACAAAGTAAGCACTACCGTTGTGGTGTATAAATATATATCACAGTATGGAATGACAAGTACACAAAGTAAGTACTACCGTTGTGGTGTATAAATATGTATCACAGCATGGAATGACATGTACACAAAGTAAGTAGTACCGTTGTGGTGTATAAATATATATCACAGTATGGAATGACATGTACACAATGTAAGTACTACCGTTGTGGTGTATAAATATATATCACAGCATGGAATGACATGTACACAATGTAAGTACTACTGTTGTGGTGTATAAATATATATCACAGCATGGAATGACATGTACACAACGTAAGCACTACTGTTGTGGTGTATAAATATATATCACAGCATGGAATGACATGTACACAAAGTAAGTACTACCGTTGTGGTGTATAAATATATATCACAGTATGGAATGACATGTACACAAAGTAAGTACTACCGTTGTGGTGTATAAATATATATCACAGTATGGAATGACATGTACACAAAGTAAGTACTACCGTTGTGGTGTATAAATATATATCACAGTACGGAATGACATGTACACAAAGTAAGTACTACTGTTGTGATGTATAAATATATATCACAGCATGGAATGACATGTACACAACGTAAGCACTACTGTTGTGGTGTATAAATATATATCACAGCATGGAATGACATGTACACAACGTAAGCACTACTGTTGTGGTGTATAAATATATATCACAGCATGGAATGACATGTACACAAAGTAAGTACTACCGTTGTGGTGTATAAATATATATCACAGTATGGAATGACATGTACACAAAGTAAGTACTACTGTTGTGATGTATAAATATATATCACAGCATGGAATGATATGTACACAATGTAAGCACTACTGTTGTGGTGTATAAAATATATATCACAGCAAGGAATGACATGTACACAAAGTAAGTACTACTGTTGTGGTGTATAAATATATATCACAGCATGGAATGACATGTACACAATGTAAGCACTACCGTTGTGGTGTATAAATATATATCACAGCATGGAATGATATGTACACAATATAAGCACTACAGTTGTAGTGTATAAATATATATCACAGTATGGAATGACATGTACACAAAGTAAGTACTACCGTTGTGGTGTATAAATATATATCACAGTACGGAATGACATGTACACAAAGTAAGTACTACTGTTGTGATGTATAAATATATATCACAGCATGGAATGACATGTACACAACGTAAGCACTACTGTTGTGGTGTATAAATATATATCACAGCATGGAATGACATGTACACAACGTAAGCACTACTGTTGTGGTGTATAAATATATATCACAGCATGGAATGACATGTACACAAAGTAAGTACTACCGTTGTGGTGTATAAATATATATCACAGTATGGAATGACATGTACACAAAGTAAGTACTACTGTTGTGGTGTATAAAATATATATCACAGCATGGAATGATATGTACACAATGTAAGCACTACTGTTGTGGTGTATAAAATATATATCACAGCAAGGAATGACATGTACACAAAGTAAGTACTACTGTTGTGGTGTATAAATATATATCACAGCATGGAATGACATGTACACAATGTAAGCACTACCGTTGTGGTGTATAAATATATATCACAGCATGGAATGACATGTACACAATGTAAGCACTACCGTTGTGGTGTATAAATATATATCACAGCGTGGAATGACATGTACACAAAGTAAGCACTACCGTTGTGGTGTATAAATATATATCACAGCATGGAATGACATGTACACAATGTAAGCACTACCGTTGTGGTGTATAAATATATATCACAGCATGGAATGATATGTACACAAAGTAAGCACTACCGTTGTGGTGTATAAATATATATCACAGCATGGAATGACATGTTCACAAAGTAAGTACTACCGTTGTGGTGTATAAATATATATCACAGTATGGAATGAAATGTACACAAAGTAAGCACTACCATTGTGGTGTATAAATATATATCACAGTATGGAATGACATGTACACAAAGTAAGTACTACTGTTGTGGTGTATAAATATATATCACAGTATGGAATGACATGTACACAAAGTAAGCACTACCGTTGTGGTGTATAAATATATATCACAGTATGGAATGACATGTACACAAAGTAAGTACTACTGTTGTGGTGTATAAATATATATCACAGCATGGAAAGACATGTACACAAAGTAAGCACTACCGTTGTGGTGTATACATATATATCACACCATGGAATGACATGTACACAAAGTAAGCACTATCGTGGTGGTGTATAAATATATATCACAGCATGGAATGACATGTACACAATGTAAGTACTACTGTTGTGATGTATAAATATATATCACAGTATGGAATGACATGTACACAACGTAAGTACTACCGTTGTGGTGTATAAATATATATCACAGTATGGAATGACATGTACACAAAGTAAGTACTACTGTTGTGGTGTATAAATATATATCATAGCATGGAATGACATGTACACAAAGTAAGCACTACTGTTGTGGTGTATAAATATATATCACAGCATGGAATGACATGTACACAATGTAAGCACTACCGTTGTAGTGTATAAATATATATCACAGCATGGAATGACATGTACACAATGTAAGTACTACTGTTGTGGTGTATAAATATATATCACAGTATGGAATGATATGTACACAATGTAAGCACTACCGTTGTGGTGTATAAATATATATCACAGCATGGAATGACATGTACACAATGCAAGCACTACTGTTGTGGTGTATAAATATATATCACAGCATGGAATGACATGTACACAAAGTAAGTACTACTGTTGTGGTGTATAAATATATATCACAGCATGGAATGACATGTTCACAAAGTAAGTACTACTGTTGTGGTGTATAAATATATATCACAGTATGGAATGACATGTACACAATGTAAGTACTACTGTTGTGGTGTATAAATATATATCACAGTATGGAATGATATGTACACAATGTAAGCACTACCGTTGTGGTGTATAAATATATATCACAGCATGGAATGACATGTACACAATGCAAGCACTACTGTTGTGGTGTATAAATATATATCACAGCATGGAATTACATGTACACAATGTAAGTACTACTGTTGTGGTGTATAAATATATATCACAGCATGGAATGACATGTACACAATGTAAGCACTACTGTTGTGGTGTATAAATATATATCACAGCATGGAATGACATGTACACAATGTAAGTACTACTGTTGTGGTGTATAAATATATATCACAGTATGGAATGACATGTACACAATGTAAGTACTACTGTTGTGGTGTATAAATATATATCACAGTATGGAATGACATGTACACAATGTAAGTACTACTGTTGTGGTGTATAAATATATATCACAGCATGGAATGACATGTACACAATGTAAGTACTACTGTTGTGGTGTATAAATATATATCACAGTATGGAATGATATGTACACAATGTAAGCACTACCGTTGTGGTGTATAAATATATATCACAGCATGGAATGACATGTACACAATGCAAGCACTACTGTTGTGGTGTATAAATATATATCACAGCATGGAATGACATGTACACAAAGTAAGTACTACTGTTGTGGTGTATAAATATATATCACAGCATGGAATGACATGTTCACAAAGTAAGTACTACTGTTGTGGTGTATAAATATATATCACAGCATGGAATGACATGTACACAAAGTAAGTACTACCGTTGTGGTGTATAAATATATATCACAGTATGGAATGATATGTACACAATGTAAGTACTACTGTTGTGGTGTATAAATATATATCACAGTATGGAATGATATGTACACAATGTAAGCACTACCGTTGTGGTGTATAAATATATATCACAGCATGGAATGACATGTACACAATGCAAGCACTACTGTTGTGGTGTATAAATATATATCACAGCATGGAATGACATGTACACAATGTAAGTACTACTGTTGTGGTGTATAAATATATATCACAGTATGGAATGATATGTACACAATGTAAGCACTACCGTTGTGGTGTATAAATATATATCACAGCATGGAATGACATGTACACAATGCAAGCACTACTGTTGTGGTGTATAAATATATATCACAGCATGGAATGACATGTACACAAAGTAAGTACTACTGTTGTGGTGTATAAATATATATCACAGCATGGAATGACATGTTCACAAAGTAAGTACTACTGTTGTGGTGTATAAATATATATCACAGTATGGAATGATATGTACACAATGTAAGCACTACCGTTGTGGTGTATAAATATATATCACAGCATGGAATGACATGTACACAATGCAAGCACTACTGTTGTGGTGTATAAATATATATCACAGCATGGAATGACATGTACACAAAGTAAGTACTACTGTTGTGGTGTATAAATATATATCACAGTATGGAATGACATGTACACAATGTAAGTACTACTGTTGTGGTGTATAAATATATATCACAGCATGGAATGACATGTACACAATGCAAGCACTACTGTTGTGGTGTATAAATATATATCACAGTATGGAATGACATGTACACAATGTAAGTACTACTGTTGTGGTGTATAAATATATATCACAGTATGGAATGACATGTACACAATGTAAGTACTACTGTTGTGGTGTATAAATATATATCACAGTATGGAATGACATGTACACAATGTAAGTACTACTGTTGTGGTGTATAAATATATATCACAGTATGGAATGACATGTACACAATGTAAGCACTACTGTTGTGGTGTATAAATATATATCACAGTATGGAATGACATGTACACAAAGTAAGCACTACTGTTGTGTGTATAAATATATATACAGCATGGAAATTAGGCGAGG
>NW_003149202.1:0-10675 GCF_000003605.2 Saccoglossus kowalevskii | reverse complement strand
TTGCCATTACACTACACCATTGGCTATATATCTCCCGAATATTAATAACATGTAGGATTGGTAAATGTGTGACCAAAATAGCCATCACACTACACCTATGGATATAAATCTCCCTAATATTAATTAGAATGGATAAATGTGTGCCCAAAATAGCCATCACACTACAACAGTGGCTATAAATCTCCCTAATATTAATTAGGATTGATAAATGTGTGGCCAAAATAGCCATCACACTACACTGTTGGCTATAAATCTCCCGAATGTTAATCGCATGTAGGATGGGTAAATGTATGCCCAAAACAGCCATCACACCACCCCGATGCCTATAAATCTCGCTAATATTAATTGGGATTGATAAATGTGTGGCCAAAATAGCCATCACACTACACCATTGGCTATCAATCTCCCGAATGTTAATCACATGTAGGATGGGTAAATGTTTGAACAAAACAGCCATCACACTACCCCAATGTCTATAAATCTCGCTAATATAAATTAGGATGGATAAATGTGTTGCCAGAATAGCCATAACACTGCACCATTGACGATAAATCTCCCTAATATGAATTAGGATGCTTATCTATGTAGCTAAAAGAGCCATTACACTACACCAGTGGCTATAAATCTCCCAAATATTAATTAAAATGGATAAATCTGCGACCAAAATTGCCATTACACTACAACAGTGGCTATAAATATCCCTAATATTAATTAAAATGGATAAATGTGTGACCAAAAGAGCCATTACACTACACCAGTGGCTATAAATCTCCCTAATATTAATTTAAAATGGATAAATGTGTGACTAAAAGAGCCATTACACTACACCAGTGGCTATAAATCTCCCTAATATTAATTGGGATGGATAAATGTGTGGCCGAAATAGCCATTACATTACACCAGTGGCTATAAATCTCCCTAATATTAATTAGAATGGATAAATGTGCAGGCAAAAGAGCCATTACAATACGGCAGTGGCCATAAATCTCCTTACCATGGATAAATGTGTGGCCAAATAGCCATGACACTACACCAGTGGCTATTAATCTCCCTAATATTAATTAAAATGGATAAACGTGTGACCAAAAGAGCCAATACACTACACCAGTGGCTATAAATCTCCCTAATATTAATTGGGATGGATAAATGTGTGGCCAAAATAGCCATTACATTACACCAGTGGCTATAAATCTCCCTAATATTAATTAGAATGGATAAATGTATGTCTAAAAGAGCCATTACACTACACCAGTGGCTATAAATCTCCCTAATATTAATTAGGATGAATAAATGTTTGGCCAAAATTGCCATTACATTACACCAGTGGCTATAAATCTTCCTAATATTAATTAGGATGGATAAATGTATGGCCAAAAGAGCCACTACATTACACCAGTGGCTATAAATCTTCCTAATATGAATTAGGATGGATAAATGTTTGGCCAAAATTGCCATTACATTACGCCAGTGGCTATAAATCTTCCTAATATTAATTAGGATGGATAAATGTATGGCCAAAAATGCCATCACACTACGCCGGTGGCTATAAATCTCCCTAATATTAATTGGAATGGATAAATGTATTGCCAAAAAGAGCCATTGCACTACACCAGTGGCTATAAATCTCCCTAATATTAATTAGAATGGATAAATGTGTAGCCAAAAGAGCCATTACACTACGCCAGTGGCTATAAATCTCCCTAATATTAATTAGAATGGATAAATGTATGGCCAAAAGAGCCATTACACAACACCAGTGGCTATAAATCTCCCTAATATTAATTAAAATGGATAAATGTGTGGCCAAAATTGCCATTACACTACGCCATTGGCTATAAATCTCCCGAATATTAATCACATGTAGGATTGGTAAATGTGTGACCAAAATAGCCATCACACTACACCAATGAATATAAATCTCCCTAATATTAATTAGGATGGATAAATGTGTGCCCAAAATAGCCATCACACTACAACAGTGGCTATATATCTCCCTAATATTAATTAGGATTGATAAATGTGTGGCCAAAATAGCAATTACACTACACCATTGGCTATAAATCTCCCGAATATTAATCACATGTAGGATTGGTAAATGTGTGACCAAAATAGCCATCACACTACAACAAAGGATATAAATCTCCCTAATATTAATTACGATGGATAAATGTGTGCCCAAAATAGCCATCACACTACAACAGTGGCTATAATTCTCCCTAATATTAATTAGGATTGATACATGTGTGGCCAAAATAGCCATTACACTACACCAGTGGCTATAAATCTCCCAAATATTAATTAAAATGGATAAATGTGCGACCAAAATTGCCATTACACTACAACAGTGGCTATAAATCTCCCTAATATTAATTAGAATGGATAAATGCATGGCCAAAAGAGCCATTACACTACACCAGATGCTATACATATCCCTAATATTAATTAGGATGGATAAATGTGTGCCCAAAATTGCCATTACACTTCACCAGTATCCATAAATCTTCCTAATATTAATTAGAATGGATAAATGTGTGGCCAAAATGGCCTTACATTGCGCCAGTCGCTATAAATCTCCCTAATATTTATTAGGATGTAGAAATGTATGGTCAACATGGCCATTTCACTACACCAGTGGCTGTAAATCTCCCTAATATTAATTGGGATGGAAAAATGTGTGGCCAAAATAGCCATCACACTACACCAATGGCTATAAATCTCCGTAATACTAATTAGAATGGATAAATGTGTAGGCAAAAGAGCCATTACAATACGGCAGTGGCTATAAATCTCCTTACCATGGATAAATGTGTGGCCAAATAGCCATGACACTACACCAGTGGCTATTAATCTCCCTAATATTAATTAGAATGGATAAATGTGTGCCCAAAATAGCCATCACACTACAACAGTGTCTATAAATCTCCCTAATATTAATTAGGATGAATAAATGTTTGGCCAAAATTGCCATTACATTACACCAGTGGCTATAAATCTTCCTAATATTAATTAGGATGGATAAATGTATGGCCAAAAGAGTCACTACATTACACCAGTGGCTATAAATCTTCCTAATATTAATTGGGATGGATAAATGTTTTGCCAAAATTGCCATTACATTACACCAGTGGCTATAAATCTTCCTAATATTAATTAGGACAGATAAATGTATGACCAAAAGAGCAATTACCCTACAGCAGTGGCTATAAATCTCCCTAATATTAATTAGAATGGATACATGTGTGGCCAAAATTGTCATTACACTCCACCAGTGGCTATAAATCTCCCTAATATTAATTAGAATGGATAAATGTATGGCCAAAAGAGCCATTACACTACACCAGTGGCTATAAATCTCCTAATATTAATTAGGATGGATAAATGTGCGGCCAAAATTGCCATTACACTACACCATTGGCTATAAATCTCCCGAATATTAATCACATGTAGGATTGGTAAATGTGTGACCAAAATAGCCATCACACTACACCAATGGATATAAATCTCCCTAATATTAATTAGAATGGATAAATGTGTGACCAAAATAGCCATCACACTACAACAGTGGCTATAAATCTCCCTAATATTAATTAGGATTGATAAATGTGTGGCCAAAATAGCCATCCACTACACCGTTGGCTATAAATCTCCCGAATGTTAATCGCATGTAGGATGGGTAAATGTATGACCAAAACAGCCATCACACCACCCCGATGCCTATAAATCTCGCTAATATTAATTGGGATTGATAAATGTGTGGCCAAAATAGCCATCACACTACACCATTGGCTATCAATCTCCCGAATGTTAATCACATGTAGGATGGGTAAATGTATGAACATAACAGACATCACACTACCCCAATGTCTATAAATCTCGCTAATATAAATTAGGATGGATAAATGTGTTGCCAGAATAGCCATAACACTGCACCATTGACGATAAATCTCCTTAATATGAATTATGATGCATATCTATGTAGCTAAAAAAGCCATTACACTACACCAGTGGCTATAAATCTCCCAAATATTAATTAAAATGGATAAATCTGCGACGAAATTGCCATTACACTACAACAGTGGCTATAAATCTCCCTAATATTAATTAGAATGGATAAATGTATGTGCAAAAGAGCCATTACACTACACCAGTGGCTATAAATCTCCCTAATATTAATTAGGATGAATAAATGTTTGGCCAAAATTGCCATTACATTACACCAGTAGCTATAAATCTTCCTAATATTAATTAGGATGGATAAATGTATGGCCAAAAGAGCCACTACATTACACCAGTGGCTATAAATCTTCCTTATATTAATTGGGATGGATAAATGTTTGGCCAAAATTGCCATTACATTACACCAGTGGCTATAAATCTTCCTAATATTAATTAGGACAGATAAATGTATGGCCAAAAGAGCCATTACACTACAGCAGTGGCTATAAATCTCCCTAATATTAAATAGAATGGATACATGTGTGGCCAAAATTGCCATTACACTACACCAGTGGCTATAAATCTCCCTAATATTAATTAGAATGGATAAATGTGTAGCCAAAAGAGCCATTACACTACGCCAGTGGCTATAAATCTTCATATATTAATTAGAATGGATAAATGTGTGGCCAAAAGAGCCATTACACTACACCAGTGGCTATAAATATCCCTAATATTAATTAGGATGGATAAATGTGTGGCCAAAATTGCCATTACACTACACCAGTGGCTATAAATCTCCCTAATATTAATTAGGATGGATAAATGTGTAGCCAAAAGAGCCATTACACTACGCCAGTGGCTATAAATCTCCATATATTAATTAGAATGGATAAATGTGTGGCCAAAAGAGCCATTACACTACACCAGTGGCTATAAATTTCCCTAATATTAATTAGGATGGATAAATGTGTGGCCAAAATTGCCATTACACTACACCATTGGCTAAAATGTCCCGAATATTAATCACATGTAGAATTGGTAAATGTGTGACCAAAATAGCCATCACACTACACCAATGGATATAAATCTCCCTAATATTAATTAGGATGGATAAATGTGTGCCCAACAAGGCCCATCACACTACAACAGTGGCTATAAATCTCCCTAATATTAATTAAAATGGATAAATGTGTTGCCAAAAGAGCCATTACACTACACCAGTAGCTGTAAATCTCCCTAATATTAATTAGGATGGATAAGTGTGTGCCCAAAATAGCCATCAGACTACAACAGTGGGTATAAATCTCCCTAATATTAATTAGGATTGATAAATGTGTGGCCAAAATAGCCATCACACTACACCAGTGGCTATAAATCTCCCGAATATTAATCACATGTAGGATTGGTAAATGTATGACCAAAACAGCAATCACACGATCCAGTGCCTATAAGTCTCCCAAATATTAATTAGGATGGATAAATGTGTTGCCAGAATAGCCATAACACTACACCAGTGACCAGAAATCTTCCTTATATGAATTGGGATGCATAATTGTGTAGCCAAAAGAGCCATTACACTACACCAGTGGCTATAAATCTCCCTAATATTAATTAGGATGGATAAATGTTTGGACAAAATTGCCATTACATTACACCAGTGGCTATAAATCTTCCAAATATTAATTACGATGGATAAATGTTTGGCCAAAATTGCCATTACATTACACCAGTGGCTATTAATCTTCCAAATACTAATTAGAATGGATAAATGTATGGCCAAAAGAGCCATTACATTACAGCAGTTGCCATAAATCTTCCTAATATTAATTAGGATGGATAAATGTATGGTCAACATGGCCATAACACTACAACAGTGGCTATAAATCTTCCTAATATTAATTAAAATGGATAAAGGTGTGGCCAAAAGAGCCATTACACTACACCAGTGGCTGTAAATCTCCCTAATATTAAGTGGGATGGAAAAATGTGTGGCCAAAATAGCCATCACACTACACCAATGGCTATAAATCTCCCTAATATTAATTAGAATGGATAAATGTGTAGGCAAAAGAGCCATTACAATACGGCAGTGGCTATAAATCTCCTTACCATGGATAAATGTGTGGCCAAATAGCCATAACACTACACAAGTGGCTATTAATCTCCATAATATTAATTAGGATGGATAAATGTGTTGCCAGAATAGCCATAACACTACACCAGTGACCAGAAATCTCCCTAATATGAATTAGGATGCATAATTGTGTAGCCAAAAGAGCCATTACTCTACACAAGTGGCTATAAATCTCCCAAATATTAATTAAAATGGATAAATGTGCGACCAAAAGAGCCATTACACTCCACCAGTGGCTATAAATCTCCCTAATATTAATTAGAATGGATAAATGTGTAGCCAAAAGAGCCATTACACTACGCCAGTGGCTATAAATCTCCCTAATATTAATTAGAATGGATAAATGTATGGCCAAAAGAGCCATTACACTACACCAGTAGCTGTAAATCTCCCTAATATTAATTAGGATGGATAAGTGTGTGCCCAAAATAGCCATCAGACTACAACAGTGGGTATAAATCTCGCTAATATTAATTAGGATTGATAAATGTGTGGCCAAAATAGCCATCACACTACCCCAATGCCTATAAATCTCGCTAATATTAATTAGGATAGGTAAATGTGTGGCCAAAATAGCCATTACACCACACCATTCGCTTTAAATCTCCTAAATATTAATTAGGATGCATAAATGTGTAGCCAAAAGAGCCATTTCAAAACGGCAGCGGCTATAAATCTCCTTACCATGGATAAATGTGTGGACAAATAGCCATGACACTACACCAGTGGCTATAAATCCCCCTAATATTAATTAGGATGGATAAATGTGTGACCAAAAGAGCCATTACACTACACCAGTGGCTATAAATCTCCCGAATATTAATCACATGTAGGATTGGTAAATGTATGACCAAAACAGCAATCACACGATCCAGTGCCTATAAGTCTCCCAAATATTAATTAGGATGGATAAATGTGTTGCCAGAATAGCCATAACACTACACCAGTGACCAGAAATCTCCCTTATATGAATTGGGATGCATAATTGTGTAGCCAAAAGAGCCATTACACTACACCAGTGGCTATAAATCTTCCAAATATTAATTACGATGGATAAATGTTTGGCCAAAATTGCCATTACATTACACCAGTGGCTATTAATCTTCCTAATACTAATTAGAATGGATAAATGTATGGCCAAAAGAGCCATTACATTACAGCAGTTGCCATAAATCTTCCTAATATTAATTAGGATGGATAAATGTATGGTCAACATGGCCATAACACTACAACAGTGGCTATAAATCTTCCTAATATTTATTAAAATGGATAAAGGTGTGGCCAAAAGAGCCATTACACTACACCAGTGGCTGTAAATCTCCCTAATATTAAGTGGGATGGAAAAATGTGTGGCCCAAAATAGCCATCACACTACACCAATGGCTATAAATCTCCCTAATATTAATTACAATGGATAAATGTGTAGGCAAAAGAGCCATTACAATACGGCAGTGGCTATAAATCTCCTTACCATGGATAAATGTGTGGCCAAATAGCCATAACACTACACAAGTGGCTATTAATCTCCATAATATTAATTAGGATGGATAAATGTGTTGCCAGAATAGCCATAACATTACACCAGTGACCAGAAATCTCCCTAATATGAATTAGGATGCATAATTGTGTAGCCAAAAGAGCCATTACTCTACACAAGTGGCTATGAATCTCCCAAATATTAATTAAAATGGATAAATGTGCGACCAAAAGAGCCATTACACTCCACCAGTGGCTATAAATCTCCCTAATATTAATTAGAATGGATAAATGTGTAGCCAAAAGAGCCATTACACTACGCCAGTGGCTATAAATCTCCCTAATATTAATTAGAATGGATAAATGTATGGCCAAAAGAGCCATTACACTACACCAGTGGCTATAAATCTCCCTAATATTAATTAGAATGGATAAATGTGTAGCCAAAAGAGCCATTACACTACGCCAGTGGCTATAAATCTCCCTAATATTAATTAGGATGGATAAATGTGTGGCCAAAATTGCCATTACACTACACCAATCGATATAAATCTCCCTAATATTAATTAGAATGGATAAATGTGTAGCCAAAAGAGCCATTACACTACGCCAGTGGCTATAAATCTCCCTAATATTAATTAGGATGGATAAATGTGTGCCCAAAATAGCCATCACACTACAACAGTGGCGATATATCTCCCTAATATTAATTAGTATTGATAAATGTGAGGCCAAAATAGCAATTACACTACACCATTGGCTATAAATCTCCCGAATATTAATCACATGTAGGATTGGTAAATGTGTGACCAAAATAGCCATCACACTACACCAATGGATATATATCTCCCTACTATTAATTAGGATGGATAAATGTGTGCCCAAAATAGCCATCACACTACAACAGTGGCGATATATCTCCCTAATATTCATTAGGATTGATAAATGTGAGGCCAAAATAGCAATTACACTACACCATTGGCTATAAATCTCCCGAATATTAAGTGGGATGGAAAAATGTGTGGCCAAAATAGCCATCACACTACACCAATGGCTATAAATCTCCCTAACATTAATTAGAATGGATAAATGTGTAGGAAAAAGAGCCATTACAATACGGCAGTGGCTATAAATCTCCTTACCATGGATAAATGTGTTGCCAAATAGCCATAACACTACACAAGTGGCTATTAATCTCCATAATATTAATTAGGATGGATAAATGTGTTGCCAGAATAGCCATAACACTACACCAGTGACCAGAAATCTCCCTAATATGAATTAGGATGCATAATTGTGTAGCCAAAAGAGCCATTACTCTACACAAGTGGCTATAAATCTCCCAAATATTAATTAAAATGGATAAATGTGCGACCAAAAGAGCCATTACACTCCACCAGTGGCTATAAATCTCCCTAATATTAATTAGAATGGATAAATGTGTAGCCAAAAGAGCCATTACACTACGCCAGTGGCTATAAATCTCCCTAATATTAATTAGAATGGATAAATGTATGGCCAAAAGAGCCATTACACTACACCAGTGGCTATAAATCTCCCTAATATTAATTAGAATGGATAAATGTGTAGCCAAAAGAGCCATTACACTACGCCAGTGGCTATAAATCTCCCTAATATTAATTAGGATGGATAAATGTGTGGCCAAAATTGCCATTACACTACACCAATGGATATAAATCTCCCTAATATTAATTAGAATGGATAAATGTGTAGCCAAAAGAGCCATTACACTACGCCAGTGGCTATAAATCTCCCTAATATTAATTAGGATGGATAAATGTGTGCCCAAAATAGCCATCACACTACAACAGTGGCGATATATCTCCCTAATATTAATTAGAATGGATAAATGTGTAGGCAAAAGAGCCATTACAATATGGCAGTGGCTATAAATCTCCTTACCATGGATAAATGTGTGGCCAAAATAGCCATCACACTACACCAATGGCTATAAATCTCCCTAATATTAATTAGAATGGATAAATGTGTAGGCAAAAGAGCCATTACAATATGGCAGTGGCTATAAATCTCCTTACCATGGATAAATGTGTGGCCAAATAGCCATGACACTACACCAGTGGCTATTAATCTCCCTAATATTAATTAAAATGGATAAATGTGTGACCAAAATAGCCATTACATTACACCAGTGGCTATAAATCTCCCTAATATTGATTAGAATGGATAAATGTGTGGCCAAAATTGCCATTACACTACACCAGTGGCTATAAATCTCCCTAATATTAATTAGAATGGATAAATGTGTAGCCAAAAGAGCCATTACACTACGCCAGTGGCTATAAATCTCCCTAATATTAATTAGGATGGATAAATGTGTGGCCAAAATTACCATTAAACTACACCAGTGGCTTAAAATCTTACTAATATTAATTAGAATGGATAAATGTGTGGCCAAAATGGCCATTACATTGCACCAGTCGCTATAAATCTCCCTAATATTTATTAGGATGGATAAATGCATGGTCAACAAGGCCATAACACTACAACAGTGGCTATAAATATCCCTAATATTAATTAAAATGGATAAATGTGTTGCCAAAAGAGCCATTACACTACACCAGTAGCTGTAAATCTCCCTAATATTAATTAGGATGGATAAGTGTGTGCCCAAAATAGCCATCAGACTACAACAGTGGGTATAAATCTCGCTAATATTAATTAGGATTGATAAATGTGTGGCCAAAATAGCCATCACACTACCTCAATGCCTATAAATCTCGCTAATATTAATTAGGATAGGTAAATGTGTGGCCAAAATAGCCATTACACTACACCATTGGCTTTAAATCTCCTAAATATTAATTAGGATGCATAAATGTGTAGCCAAAAGAGCCATTTCAAAACGGCAGCGGCTATAAATCTCCTTACCATGGATAAATGTCTGGACAAATAGCCATGACACTACACCAGTGGCTATAAATCCCCCTAATATTAATTAGGATGGATAAATGTGTGACCAAAAGAGCCATTACACTACACCAGTGGCTATAAATCTCCCGAATTTTAATCACATGTAGGATTGGTAAATGTATGACCAAAACAGCAATCACACGATCCAGTGCCTATAAGTCTCCCAAATATTAA
>NW_003149192.1:0-32417 GCF_000003605.2 Saccoglossus kowalevskii | reverse complement strand
GGTGAAATGATAAATTCAACTGGTCAACTTACTAAAACTGGCCATAGATGCTAAGGTGAAATGATAAATTCAACTGGTCAACTTACTAAAACTGGCCACAGATGCCTAAGGTGAAATGACAAATTCAACTGGTCAACTTACTAAAACTAGCCATAGATGCCTAAGGTGAAATGACAAATTCAACTGGTCAACTTATTAAAACTGGCCATGGATGCCAAAGGTGAAATGATAAATTCAACTGGTCAACTTACTAAAACTAGCCATAGATGCCTAAGGTGAAATGACAAATTCAACTGGTCAACTTACTAAAACTAGCCATAGATGCCCAAGGGGAAATGACAAATTCAACTGGTCAACTTACTAAAACTAGCCATAGATGCCTAAGGTGAAATGACAAATTCAACTGGTCAACTTACTAAAACTGGCCATGGATGCCAATGGTACAAATGACAAATTCACCTGGTCAACTTACTAAAACTGGCCATAGATGCCTAAGGTGAAATGATAAATTCAACTGGTCAACTTACTAAAACTGGCCATAGATGCCTAAAGTGAAATGATAAATTCAACTGGTCAACTTACTAAAACTAGCCATAGATGTCTAAGGTGAAATGATAAATTCAACTGGTCAACTTATTAAAACTAGCCATAGATGCCTAAGGTGAAATGATAAATTCAACTGGTCAACTTATTAAAACTGGCCATAGATGTCTAAGGTGAAATGATAAATTCAACTGGTCAACTTATTAAAACTGGCCATGGATGCCAAAGGTGAAATGATAAACTCAACTGGTCAACTTATTAAAACTGGCCATGGATGCCTAAGGTGAAATGACAAATTCAACTGGTCAACTTACTAAAACTGGCCATAGATGCCTAAGGTGAAATGACAAATTCAACTGGTCAACTTATTAAAACTGGCCATGGATGCCAAAGGTGAAATGATAAATTCAACTGTCAACTTACTAAAACTAGCCATAGATGCCTAAGGTGAAATGACAAATTCAACTGGTCAACTTACTAAAACTAGCCATAGATGCCTAAGGTGAAATGATAAATTCAACTGGTCAACTTACTAAAACTGGCCATAGATGCCTAAGGTGAAATGATAAATTCAACTGGTCAACTTACTAAAACTGGCCATAGATGCCTAAGGTGAAATGACAAATTCAACTGGTCAACTTATTAAAACTGGCCATGGATGCCAAAGGTGAAATGATAAATTCAACTGGTCAACTTACTAAAACTAGCCATAGATGCCTAAGGTGAAATGATAAATTCAACTGGTCAACTTACTAAAACTGGCCATAGATGCCTAAGGTGAAATGACAAATTCAACTGGTCAACTTACTAAAACTAGCCATAGATGCCTAAGGTGAAATGACAAATTCAACTGGTCAACTTACTAAAACTAGCCATAGATGCCTAAGGTGAAATGATAAATTCAACTGGTCAACTTACTAAAACTAGCCATAGATGCCTAAGGTGAAATGACAAATTCAACTGGTCAACTTACTAAAACTGGCCACAGATGCCAATGGTACAAATGATAAATTCAACTGGTCAACTTACTAAAACTGGCCATAGATGTCTAAGGTGAAATGATAAATTCAACTGGTCAACTTACTAAAACTGGCCATAGATGCCTAAGGTGAAATGATAAATTCAACTGGTCAACTTACTAAAACTGGCCATAGATGCCTAAGGTGAAATGACAAATTCAACTGGTCAACTTATTAAAACTGGCCATGGATGCCAAAGGTGAAATGATAAAATCAACTGGTCAACTTATTAAAACTGGCCATGGATGCCTAAGGTGAAATGACAAATTCAACTGGTCAACTTACTAAAACTGGCCATAGATGCCTAAGGTGAAATGACAAATTCAACTGGTCAACTTATTAAAACTGGCCATGGATGCCAAAGGTGAAATGATAAATTCAACTGTCAACTTACTAAAACTAGCCATAGATGCCTAAGGTGAAATGACAAATTCAACTGGTCAACTTACTAAAACTAGCCATAGATGCCTAAGGTGAAATGACAAATTCAACTGGTCAACTTACTAAAACTAGCCATAGATGCCTAAGGTGAAATAACAAATTCAACTGGTCAACTTATTAAAACTGGCCATGGATGCCAAAGGTGAAATGATAAACTCAACTGGTCAACTTATTAAAACTGGCCATGGATGCCTAAGGTGAAATGATAAATTCAACTGGTCAACTTACTAAAACTGGCCATGGATGCCAATGGTACAAATGACAAATTCAACTGGTCAACTTACTAAAACTGGCCATAGATGCCTAAGGTGAAATGACAAATTCAACTGGTCAACTTACTAAAACTAGCCATAGATGCCTAAGGTGAAATGACAAATTCAACTGGTCAACTTACTAAAACTGGCCATGGATGCCAATGGTACAAATGACAAATTCAACTGGTCAACTTACTAAAACTAGCCATAGATGTCTAAGGTGAAATGATAAACTCAACTGGTCAACTTACTAAAACTAGCCATAGATGCCTAAGGTGAAATGACAAATTCAACTGGTCAACTTACTAAAACTAGCCATAGATGCCTAAGGTGAAATGACAAATTCAACTGGTCAACTTACTAAAACTAGCCATAGATGCCTAAGGTGAAATGACAAATTCAACTGGTCAACTTACTAAAACTAGCCATAGATGCCTAAGGTGAAATGATAAATTCAACTGGTCAACTTACTAAAACTAGCCATAGATGCCTAAGGTGAAATGATAAATTCAACTGGTCAACTTACTAAAACTGGCCATAGATGCCTAAGGTGAAATGATAAATTCAACTGGTCAACTTACTAAAACTGGCCATAGATGCCTAAGGTGAAATGATAAATTCAACTGGTCAACTTACTAAAACTAGCCATAGATGCCTAAGGTGAAATGATAAATTCAACTGGTCAACTTACTAAAACTAGCCATAGATGCCTAAGGTGAAATGATAAATTCAACTGGTCAACTTACTAAAACTGGCCATAGATGCCTAAGGTGAAATGATAAATTCAACTGGTCAACTTACTAAAACTAGCCATAGATGTCTAAGGTGAAATGATAAATTCAACTGGTCAACTTATTAAAACTAGCCATAGATGCCTAAGGTGAAATGATAAATTCAACTGGTCAACTTATTAAAACTGGCCATAGATGTCTAAGGTGAAATGATAAATTCAACTGGTCAACTTATTAAAACTGGCCATAGATGTCTAAGGTGAAATGATAAATTCACCTGGTCAACTTACTAAAACTAGCCATAGATGTCTAAGGTGAAATGATAAATTCAACTGGTCAACTTACTAAAACTGGCCATAGATGCCTAAGGTGAAATGATAAATTCAACTGGTCAACTTACTAAAACTGGCCATAGATGCCTAAGGTGAAATGACAAATTCAACTGGTCAACTTACTAAAACTGGCCATGGATGCCAAAGGTGAAATGATAAACTCAACTGGTCAACTTATTAAAACTGGCCATGGATGTCTAAGGTGAAATGATAAATTCAACTGGTCAACTTACTAAAACTGGCCATGGATGCCTAAGGTGAAATGACAAATTCAACTGGTCAACTTACTAAAACTAGCCATACATGCCTAAGGGGAAATGACAAATTCAACTGGTCAACTTACTAAAACTAGCCATAGATGCCTAAGGTGAAATGATAAATTCAACTGGTCAACTTACTAAAACTGGCCATGGATGCCAATGGTACAAATGACAAATTCACCTGGTCAACTTACTAAAACTGGCCATAGATGCCTAAGGTGAAATGATAAATTCAACTGGTCAACTTATTAAAACTGGCCATGGATGCCTAAGGTGAAATGACAAATTCAACTGGTCAACTTACTAAAACTAGCCATAGATGCCTAAGGTGAAATGACAAATTCAACTGGTCAACTTATTAAAACTGGCCATGGATGCCAAAGGTGAAATGATAAATTCAACTGGTCAACTTACTAAAACTAGCCATAGATGCCTAAGGTGAAATGACAAATTCAACTGGTCAACTTACTAAAACTAGCCATAGATGCCTAAGGTGAAATGACAAATTCAACTGGTCAACTTACTAAAACTGGCCATAGATGCCTAAAGTGAAATGATAAATTCAACTGGTCAACTTACTAAAACTAGCCATGGATGCCAATGGTACAAATGACAAATTCAACTGGTCAACTTACTAAAACTGGCCATAGATGCCAAAGGTGAAATGACAAATTCAACTGGTCAACTTACTAAAACTGGCCACAGATGCCTAAGGTGAAATGATAAATTCAACTGGTCAACTTACTAAAACTAGCCATGGATGCCAATGGTACAAATGACAAATTCAACTGGTCAACTTACTAAAACTGGCCATAGATGCCTAAGGTGAAATGATAAATTCAACTGGTCAACTTGCTAAAACTAGCCATGGATGCCAATGGTACAAATGACAAATTCAACTGGTCAACTTACAAAAACTGGCCATAGATGCCAAAGGTGAAATGACAAATTCAACTGGTCAACTTACTAAAACTGGCCACAGATGCCTAAGGTGAAATGATAAATTCAACTGGTCAACTTACTAAAACTAGCCATGGATGCCAATGGTACAAATGATAAATTCAACTGGTCAACTTACTAAAACTAGCCACAGATGCCTAAGGTGAAATGACAAATTCAACTGGTCAACTTACTAAAACTAGCCACAGATGCCTAAGGTGAAATGACAAATTCAACTGGTCAACTTACTAAAACTAGCCACAGATGCCTAAGGTGAAATGACAAATTCAACTGGTCAACTTACTAAAACTAGCCATAGATGCCTAAGGTGAAATGATAAATTCAACTGGTCAACTTACTAAAACTGGCCATGAATGCCAAAGGTGAAATGATAAATTCAACTGGTCAACTTACTAAAACTAGCCATAGATGCCTAAGGTGAAATGATAAATTCAACTGGTCAACTTACTAAAACTAGCCATAGATGTCTAAGGTGAAATGATAAATTCAACTGGTCAACTTAATAAAACTGGCCATGGATGCCTAAGGTGAAATGACAAATTCAACTGGTCAACTTACTAAAACTAGCCATACATGCCTAAGGTGAAATGACAAATTCAACTGGTCAACTTACTAAAACTAGCCATAGATGCCTAAGGTGAAATGATAAATTCAACTGGTCAACTTACTAAAACTGGCCATGAATGCCAATGGTACAAATGACAAATTCAACTGGTCAACTTACTAAAACTAGCCATAGATGCCTAAGGTGAAATGACAAATTCAACTGGTCAACTTACTAAAACTAGCCATAGATGCCTAAGGTGAAATGATAAATTCAACTGGTCAACTTACTAAAACTGGCCACAGATGCCAAAGGTGAAATGATAAATTCAACTGGTCAACTTACTAAACTAGCCATAGATGCCTAACGTGAAATGACAAATTCAACTGGTCAACTTACTAAAACTGGCCATAGATGTCTAAGGTGAAATGATAAATTCAACTGGTCAACTTACTAAAACTGGCCATAGATGCCTAAGGTGAAATGATAAATTCACTGGTCAACTTACTAAAACTAGCCATAGATGCCTAAGGTGAAATGATAAATTCAACTGGTCAACTTACTAAAACTAGCTATAGATGCCTAAGGTGAAATGACAAATTCAACTGGTCAACTTACTAAAACTAGCCATAGATGCCTAAGGTGAAATGATAAATTCAACTGGTCAACTTACTAAAACTAGCTATAGATGTCTAAGGTGAAATGACAAATTCAACTGGTCAACTTACTAAAACTAGCCATAGATGCCTAAGGTGAAATGATAAATTCAACTGGTCAACTTACTAAAACTAGCCATAGATGCCTAAGGTGAAATGACAAATTCAACTGGTCAACTTACTAAAACTAGCCATAGATGCCTAAGGTGAAATGACAAATTCAACTGGTCAACTTACTAAAACTAGCCATAGATGCCTAAGGTGAAATGACAAATTCAACTGGTCAACTTACTAAAACTGGCCATGGATGACAATGGTACAAATGACAAATTCAACTGGTCAACTTACTAAAACTAGCCACAGATGCCTAAGGTGAAATGATAAATTCAACTGGTCAACTTACTAAAACTGGCCATAGATGCCTAAGGTGAAATGATAAATTCAACTGGTCAACTTACTAAAACTGGCCATAGATGCCTAAGGTGAAATGACAAATTCAACTGGTCAACTTACTAAAACTAGCCATAGATGTCTAAGGTGAAATGACAAATTCAACTGGTCAACTTACTAAAACTAGCCATAGATGCCTAAGGTGAAATGATAAATTCAACTGGTCAACTTACTAAAACTAGCTATAGATGTCTAAGGTGAAATGACAAATTCAACTGGTCAACTTACTAAAACTAGCCATAGATGCCTAAGGTGAAATGATAAATTCAACTGGTCAACTTACTAAAACTAGCCATAGATGCCTAAGGTGAAATGACAAATTCAACTGGTCAACTTACTAAAACTAGCCATAGATGCCTAAGGTGAAATGACAAATTCAACTGGTCAACTTACTAAAACTAGCCATAGATGCCTAAGGTGAAATGACAAATTCAACTGGTCAACTTACTAAAACTGGCCATGGATGCCAATGGTACAAATGACAAATTCAACTGGTCAACTTACTAAAACTAGCCACAGATGCCTAAGGTGAAATGATAAATTCAACTGGTCAACTTACTAAAACTGGCCATAGATGCCTAAGGTGAAATGATAAATTCAACTGGTCAACTTACTAAAACTGGCCATAGATGCCTAAGGTGAAATGATAAATTCAACTGGTCAACTTACTAAAACTAGCCATAGATGCCTAAGGTGAAATGATAAATTCAACTGGTCAACTTACTAAAACTAGCTATAGATGCCTAAGGTGAAATGACAAATTCAACTGGTCAACTTACTAAAACTAGCTATAGATGCCTAAGGTGAAATGATAAATTCAACTGGTCAACTTACTAAAACTAGCTATAGATGTCTAAGGTGAAATGACAAATTCAACTGGTCAACTTACTAAAACTAGCCATAGATGCCTAAGGTGAAATGATAAATTCAACTGGTCAACTTACTAAAACTAGCCATAGATGCCTAAGGTGAAATGACAAATTCAACTGGTCAACTTACTAAAACTAGCCATAGATGCCTAAGGTGAAATGACAAATTCAACTGGTCAACTTACGAAAACTAGCCACAGATGCCTAAGGTGAAATGATAAATTCAACTGGTCAACTTACTAAAACTAGCCACAGATGCCTAAGGTGAAATGATAAATTCAACTGGTCAACTTACTAAAACTAGCCATAGATGCCTAAGGTGAAATGATAAATTCAACTGGTCAACTTACTAAAACTGGCCATAGATGCCTAAGGTGAAATGACAAATTCAACTGGTCAACTTACTAAAACTAGCCATAGATGCCTAAGGTGAAATGACAAATTCAACTGGTCAACTTACTAAAACTAGCCATAGATGCCTAAGGTGAAATGATAAATTCAACTGGTCAACTTACTAAAACTAGCCATAGATGCCTAAGGTGAAATGACAAATTCAACTGGTCAACTTACTAAAACTAGCCATAAATGCCTAAGGTGAAATGACAAATTCAACTGGTCAACTTACTAAAACTAGCCATAGATGCCTAAGGTGAAATGACAAATTCAACTGGTCAACTTACTAAAACTGGCCATGGATGCCAATGGTACAAATGACAAATTCAACTGGTCAACTTACTAAAACTGGCCACAGATGCCTAAGGTGAAATGATAAATTCAACTGGTCAACTTACTAAAACTGGCCATAGATGCCTAAGGTGAAATGATAAATTCAACTGGTCAACTTACTAAAACTGGCCACAGATGCCAAAGGTGAAATGATAAATTCAACTGGTCAACTTACTAAAACTAGCCATAGATGCCTAAGGTGAAATGACAAATTCAACTGGTCAACTTACTAAAACTGGCCATAGATGCCTAAGGTGAAATGATAAATTCAACTGGTCAACTTACTAAAACTGGCCATAGATGCCTAAGGTGAAATGATAAATTCAACTGGTCAACTTACTAAAACTAGCCATAGATGCCTAAGGTGAAATGATAAATTCAACTGGTCAACTTACTAAAACTAGCTATAGATGCCTAAAGTGAAATGATAAATTCAACTGGTCAACTTACTAAAACTAGCTATAGATGTCTAAAGTGAAATGACAAATTCAACTGGTCACTTACTAAACTAGCCATAGATGCCTAAGGTGAAATGACAAATTCAACTGGTCAACTTACTAAAACTAGCCATAGATGCCCAAGGGGAAATGACAAATTCAACTGGTCAACTTACTAAAACTAGCCATAGATGCCTAAGGTGAAATGACAAATTCAACTGGTCAACTTACTAAAACTGGCCATGGATGCCAATGGTACAAATGACAAATTCACCTGGTCAACTTACTAAAACTGGCCATAGATGCCTAAGGTGAAATGATAAATTCAACTGGTCAACTTACTAAAACTGGCCATAGATGCCTAAAGTGAAATGATAAATTCAACTGGTCAACTTACTAAAACTAGCCATAGATGTCTAAGGTGAAATGATAAATTCAACTGGTCAACTTATTAAAACTAGCCATAGATGCCTAAGGTGAAATGATAAATTCAACTGGTCAACTTATTAAAACTGGCCATAGATGTCTAAGGTGAAATGATAAATTCAACTGGTCAACTTATTAAAACTGGCCATGGATGCCAAAGGTGAAATGATAAACTCAACTGGTCAACTTATTAAAACTGGCCATGGATGCCTAAGGTGAAATGACAAATTCAACTGGTCAACTTACTAAAACTGGCCATAGATGCCTAAGGTGAAATGACAAATTCAACTGGTCAACTTATTAAAACTGGCCATGGATGCCAAAGGTGAAATGATAAATTCAACTGTCAACTTACTAAAACTAGCCATAGATGCCTAAGGTGAAATGACAAATTCAACTGGTCAACTTACTAAAACTAGCCATAGATGCCTAAGGTGAAATGACAAATTCAACTGGTCAACTTACTAAAACTAGCCATAGATGCCTAAGGTGAAATAACAAATTCAACTGGTCAACTTATTAAAACTGGCCATGGATGCCAAAGGTGAAATGATAAACTCAACTGGTCAACTTATTAAAACTGGCCATGGATGCCTAAGGTGAAATGATAAATTCAACTGGTCAACTTACTAAAACTAGCCATAGATGCCTAAGGTGAAATGACAAATTCAACTGGTCAACTTACTAAAACTGGCCACAGATGCCAATGGTACAAATGATAAATTCAACTGGTCAACTTACTAAAACTGGCCATAGATGTCTAAGGTGAAATGATAAATTCAACTGGTCAACTTACTAAAACTGGCCATAGATACCTAAGGTGAAATGATAAATTCAACTGGTCAACTTACTAAAACTGGCCATAGATGCCTAAGGTGAAATGACAAATTCAACTGGTCAACTTATTAAAACTGGCCATGGATGCCAAAGGTGAAATGATAAACTCAACTGGTCAACTTATTAAAACTGGCCATGGATGCCTAAGGTGAAATGACAAATTCAACTGGTCAACTTACTAAAACTGGCCATAGATGCCTAAGGTGAAATGACAAATTCAACTGGTCAACTTACTAAAACTGGCCATAGATGCCTAAGGTGAAATGATAAATTCAACTGGTCAACTTACTAAAACTGGCCATAGATGCCTAAGGTGAAATAATAAATTCAACTGGTCAACTTACTAAAACTGGCCATAGATGCCTAAGGTGAAATGATAAATTCAACTGGTCAACTTACTAAAACTGGCCATAGATGCCTAAGGTGAAATGATAAATTCAACTGGTCAACTTACTAAAACTGGCCACAGATGCCTAAGGTGAAATGACAAATTCAACTGGTCAACTTACTAAAACTAGCCATAGATGCCTAAGGTGAAATGACAAATTCAACTGGTCAACTTATTAAAACTGGCCATGGATGCCAAAGGTGAAATGATAAATTCAACTGGTCAACTTACTAAAACTAGCCATAGATGCCTAAGGTGAAATGACAAATTCAACTGGTCAACTTACTAAAACTAGCCATAGATGCCCAAGGGGAAATGACAAATTCAACTGGTCAACTTACTAAAACTAGCCATAGATGCCTAAGGTGAAATGACAAATTCAACTGGTCAACTTACTAAAACTGGCCATGGATGCCAATGGTACAAATGACAAATTCACCTGGTCAACTTACTAAAACTGGCCATAGATGCCTAAGGTGAAATGATAAATTCAACTGGTCAACTTACTAAAACTGGCCATAGATGCCTAAAGTGAAATGATAAATTCAACTGGTCAACTTACTAAAACTAGCCATAGATGTCTAAGGTGAAATGATAAATTCAACTGGTCAACTTATTAAAACTAGCCATAGATGCCTAAGGTGAAATGATAAATTCAACTGGTCAACTTATTAAAACTGGCCATAGATGTCTAAGGTGAAATGATAAATTCAACTGGTCAACTTATTAAAACTGGCCATAGATGTCTAAGGTGAAATGATAAATTCAACTGGTCAACTTGCTAAAACTAGCCATGGATGTCTAAGGTGAAATGATAAATTCAACTGGTCAACTTACTAAAACTGGCCATAGATGCCTAAGGTGAAATGATAAATTCAACTGGTCAACTTACTAAAACTGGCCATAGATGCCTAAGGTGAAATGACAAATTCAACTGGTCAACTTATTAAAACTGGCCATGGATGCCAAAGGTGAAATGATAAACTCAACTGGTCAACTTATTAAAACTGGCCATGGATGCCTAAGGTGAAATGACAAATTCAACTGGTCAACTTACTAAAACTGGCCATAGATGCCTAAGGTGAAATGACAAATTCAACTGGTCAACTTATTAAAACTGGCCATGGATGCCAAAGGTGAAATGATAAATTCAACTGGTCAACTTACTAAAACTAGCCATAGATGCCTAAGGTGAAATGACAAATTCAACTGGTCAACTTACTAAAACTAGCCATAGATGCCTAAGGTGAAATGACAAATTCAACTGGTCAACTTACTAAAACTAGCCATAGATGCCTAAGGTGAAATGACAAATTCAACTGGTCAACTTATTAAAACTGGCCATGGATGCCTAAGGTGAAATGATAAATTCAACTGGTCAACTTACTAAAACTAGCCATAGATGCCTAAGGTGAAATGACAAATTCAACTGGTCAACTTACTAAAACTGGCCACAGATGCCAATGGTACAAATGATAAATTCAACTGGTCAACTTACTAAAACTGGCCATAGATGTCTAAGGTGAAATGATAAATTCAACTGGTCAACTTACTAAAACTGGCCATAGATGCCTAAGGTGAAATGATAAATTTCAACTGGTCAACTTACTAAAACTGGCCATAGATGCCTAAGTGAAATGACAATTCAACTGGTCAACTTATTAAAACTGGCCATGGATGCCAAAGGTGAATGTTAAACTCAACTGGTCACTTATTAAACTGGCCATGGATGCCTAAGTGAATGATAAATTCACTGTCACTATAAACTGGCCATAGATGTCTAAGTGAAATGATAAATTCAACTGGTCAACTTATAAAACTGGCCCATAGATGTCTAAGGTGAAATGATAAATTCACCTGGTCAACTTACTAAAACTAGCCATAGATGTCTAAGGTGAAATGATAAATTCAACTGGTCAACTTACTAAAACTGGCCATAGATGCCTAAGGTGAAATGATAAATTCAACTGGTCAACTTACTAAAACTGGCCATAGATGCCTAAGGTGAAATGACAAATTCAACTGGTCAACTTACTAAAACTGGCCATGGATGCCAAAGGTGAAATGATAAACTCAACTGGTCAACTTATTAAAACTGGCCATGGATGCCTAAGGTGAAATGATAAATTCAACTGGTCAACTTACTAAAACTAGCCATAGATGCCTAAGGTGAAATGACAAATTCAACTGGTCAACTTACTAAAACTGGCCACAGATGCCAATGGTACAAATGATAAATTCAACTGGTCAACTTACTAAAACTGGCCATAGATGTCTAAGGTGAAATGATAAATTCAACTGGTCAACTTACTAAAACTGGCCATAGATGCCTAAGGTGAAATGATAAATTCAACTGGTCAACTTACTAAAACTGGCCATAGATGCCTAAGGTGAAATGACAAATTCAACTGGTCAACTTATTAAAACTGGCCATGGATGCCAAAGGTGAAATGATAAATTCAACTGGTCAACTTACTAAAACTAGCCATAGATGCCTAAGGTGAAATGATAAATTCAACTGGTCAACTTACTAAAACTGGCCATAGATGCCTAAGGTGAAATGACAAATTCAACTGGTCAACTTACTAAAACTAGCCATAGATGCCTAAGGTGAAATGACAAATTCAACTGGTCAACTTACTAAAACTAGCCATAGATGCCTAAGGTGAAATGATAAATTCAACTGGTCAACTTACTAAAACTAGCCATAGATGCCTAAGGTGAAATGACAAATTCAACTGGTCAACTTACTAAAACTGGCCACAGATGCCAATGGTACAAATGATAAATTCAACTGGTCAACTTACTAAAACTGGCCATAGATGTCTAAGGTGAAATGATAAATTCAACTGGTCAACTTACTAAAACTGGCCATAGATGCCTAAGGTGAAATGATAAATTCAACTGGTCAACTTACTAAAACTGGCCATAGATGCCTAAGGTGAAATGACAAATTCAACTGGTCAACTTATTAAAACTGGCCATGGATGCCAAAGGTGAAATGATAAAATCAACTGGTCAACTTATTAAAACTGGCCATGGATGCCTAAGGTGAAATGACAAATTCAACTGGTCAACTTACTAAAACTGGCCATAGATGCCTAAGGTGAAATGACAAATTCAACTGGTCAACTTATTAAAACTGGCCATGGATGCCAAAGGTGAAATGATAAATTCAACTGGTCAACTTACTAAAACTAGCCATAGATGCCTAAGGTGAAATGACAAATTCAACTGGTCAACTTACTAAAACTAGCCATAGATGCCTAAGGTGAAATGACAAATTCAACTGGTCAACTTACTAAAACTAGCCATAGATGCCTAAGGTGAAATGACAAATTCAACTGGTCAACTTATTAAAACTGGCCATGGATGCCAAAGGTGAAATGATAAACTCAACTGGTCAACTTATTAAAACTGGCCATGGATGCCTAAGGTGAAATGATAAATTCAACTGGTCAACTTACTAAAACTAGCCATAGATGCCTAAGGTGAAATGACAAATTCAACTGGTCAACTTACTAAAACTGGCCACAGATGCCAATGGTACAAATGATAAATTCAACTGGTCAACTTACTAAAACTGGCCATAGATGTCTAAGGTGAAATGATAAATTCAACTGGTCAACTTACTAAAACTGGCCATAGATGCCTAAGGTGAAATGATAAATTCAACTGGTCAACTTACTAAAACTGGCCATAGATGCCTAAGGTGAAATGACAAATTCAACTGGTCAACTTATTAAAACTGGCCATGGATGCCAAAGGTGAAATGTTAAACTCAACTGGTCAACTTATTAAAACTGGCCATGGATGCCTAAGGTGAAATGACAAATTCAACTGGTCAACTTACTAAAACTGGCCATAGATGCCTAAGGTGAAATGACAAATTCAACTGGTCAACTTATTAAAACTGGCCATGGATGCCAAAGGTGAAATGATAAATTCAACTGGTCAACTTACTAAAACTAGCCATAGATGCCTAAGGTGAAATGACAAATTCAACTGGTCAACTTACTAAAACTAGCCATAGATGCCTAAGGTGAAATGACAAATTCAACTGGTCAACTTACTAAAACTAGCCATAGATGCCTAAGGTGAAATGATAAATTCAACTGGTCAACTTGCTAAAACTAGCCATGGATGCCAATGGTACAAATGACAAATTCAACTGGTCAACTTACTAAAACTGGCCATAGATGCCAAAGGTGAAATGACAAATTCAACTGGTCAACTTACTAAAACTGGCCACAGATGCCTAAGGTGAAATGACAAATTCAACTGGTCAACTTACTAAAACTGGCCATAGATGCCTAAGGTGAAATGACAAATTCAACTGGTCAACTTACTAAAACTAGCCATGGATGCCAATGGTACAAATGATAAATTCAACTGGTCAACTTACTAAAACTAGCCACAGATGCCTAAGGTGAAATGACAAATTCAACTGGTCAACTTACTAAAACTAGCCACAGATGCCTAAGGTGAAATGACAAATTCAACTGGTCAACTTACTAAAACTAGCCACAGATGCCTAAGGTGAAATGACAAATTCAACTGGTCAACTTAATAAACTAGCCATAGATGCCTATGGTGAAATGATAAATTCAACTGGTCAACTTACTAAAACTGGCCATGAATGCCAAAGGTGAAATGATAAATTCAACTGGTCAACTTACTAAAACTAGCCATAGATGCCTAAGGTGAAATGATAAATTCAACTGGTCAACTTACTAAAACTAGCCATAGATGTCTAAGGTGAAAAGATAAATTCAACTGGTCAACTTACTAAAACTGGCCATAGATGTCTAAGGTGAAATGATAAATTCAACTGGTCAACTTAATAAAACTGGCCATGGATGCCTAAGGTGAAATGACAAATTCAACTGGTCAACTTACTAAAACTAGCCATACATGCCTAAGGGGAAATGACAAATTCAACTGGTCAACTTACTAAAACTAGCCATAGATGCCTAAGGTGAAATGACAAATTCAACTGGTCAACTTACTAAAACTGGCCATGGATGCCAATGGTACAAATGACAAATTCACCTGGTCAACTTACTAAAACTGGCCATAGATGCCTAAGGTGAAATGATAAATTCAACTGGTCAACTTATTAAAACTGGCCATGGATGCCTAAGGTGAAATGACAAATTCAACTGGTCAACTTACTAAAACTAGCCATAGATGCCTAAGGTGAAATGACAAATTCAACTGGTCAACTTATTAAAACTGGCCATGGATGCCAAAGGTGAAATGATAAATTCAACTGGTCAACTTACTAAAACTAGCCATAGATGCCTAAAGTGAAATGACAATTTCACTGGTCAACTTACTAAAACTAGCCATAGATGCCTAAAGTGAAATGACAAATTCAACTGGTCAACTTACTAAAACTGGCCACATTATGCCTAAGGTGAATGACAAATTCAACTGGTCAACTTACTAAAACTGGCCATGGATGCCAATGGTACAAATGACAAATTCAACTGGTCAACTTACTAAAACTGGCCATAGATGCCTAAGGTGAAATGACAAATTCAACTGGTCAACTTACTAAAACTAGCCATAGATGCCTAAGGTGAAATGACAAATTCAACTGGTCAACTTACTAAAACTGGCCATGGATGCCAATGGTACAAATGACAAATTCAACTGGTCAACTTACTAAAACTAGCCATAGATGTCTAAGGTGAAATGATAAACTCAACTGGTCAACTTACTAAAACTAGCCATAGATGCCTAAGGTGAAATGACAAATTCAACTGGTCAACTTACTAAAACTAGCCATAGATGCCTAAGGTGAAATGACAAATTCAACTGGTCAACTTACTAAAACTAGCCATAGATGCCTAAGGTGAAATGACAAATTCAACTGGTCAACTTACTAAAACTGGCCATGGATGCCAATGGTACAAATGACAAATTCAACTGGTCAACTTACTAAAACTGGCCACAGATGCCTAAGGTGAATGACAAATTCAACTGGTCAACTTACTAAAACTGGCCATGGATGCCAATGGTACAAATGACAAATTCAACTGGTCAACTTACTAAAACTGGCCATAGATGCCTAAGGTGAAATGACAAATTCAACTGGTCAACTTACTAAAACTAGCCATAGATGCCTAAGGTGAAATGACAAATTCAACTGGTCAACTTACTAAAACTGGCCATGGATGCCAATGGTACAAATGACAAATTCAACTGGTCAACTTACTAAAACTAGCCATAGATGTCTAAGGTGAAATGATAAACTCAACTGGTCAACTTACTAAAACTAGCCATAGATGCCTAAGGTGAAATGACAAATTCAACTGGTGAACTTACTAAAACTAGCCATAGATGCCTAAGGTGAAATGACAAATTCAACTGGTCAACTTACTAAAACTAGCTATAGATGCCTAAGGTGAAATGACAAATTCAACTGGTCAACTTATTAAAACTAGCCATAGATGCCTAAGGTGAAATGACAAATTCAACTGGTCAACTTACTAAAACTGGCCATGGATGCCAATGGTACAAATGACAAATTCAACTGGTCAACTTACTAAAACTAGCCATAGATGTCTAAGGTGAAATGATAAACTCAACTGGTCAACTTACTAAAACTAGCCATAGATGCCTAAGGTGAAATGACAAATTCAACTGGTCAACTTACTAAAACTAGCCATAGATGCCTAAGGTGAAATGACAAATTCAACTGGTCAACTTACTAAAACTAGCCATAGATGCCTAAGGTGAAATGACAAATTCAACTGGTCAACTTACTAAAACTAGCCATAGATGCCTAAGGTGAAATGATAAATTCAACTGGTCAACTTACTAAAACTAGCCATAGATGCCTAAGGTGAAATGATAAATTCAACTGGTCAACTTACTAAAACTAGCCATAGATGTCTAAGGTGAAATGATAAATTCAACTGGTCAACTTAATAAAACTGGCCATGGATGCCTAAGGTGAAATGACAAATTCAACTGGTCAACTTACTAAAACTAGCCATACATGCCTAAGGTGAAATGACAAATTCAACTGGTCAACTTACTAAAACTAGCCATAGATGCCTAAGGTGAAATGATAAATTCAACTGGTCAACTTACTAAAACTGGCCATGAATGCCAATGGTACAAATGACAAATTCAACTGGTCAACTTACTAAAACTAGCCATAGATGCCTAAGGTGAAATGACAAATTCAACTGGTCAACTTACTAAAACTAGCCATAGATGCCTAAGGTGAAATGATAAATTCAACTGGTCAACTTACTAAAACTGGCCACAGATGCCAAAGGTGAAATGATAAATTCAACTGGTCAACTTACTAAAACTAGCCATGGATGCCAATGGTACAAATGACAAATTCAACTGGTCAACTTACTAAAACTGGCCATAGATGCCTAAGGTGAAATGATAAATTCAACTGGTCAACTTGCTAAAACTAGCCATGGATGCCAATGGTACAAATGACAAATTCAACTGGTCAACTTACAAAAACTGGCCATAGATGCCAAAGGTGAAATGACAAATTCAACTGGTCAACTTACTAAAACTGGCCACAGATGCCTAAGGTGAAATGATAAATTCAACTGGTCAACTTACTAAAACTAGCCATGGATGCCAATGGTACAAATGATAAATTCAACTGGTCAACTTACTAAAACTAGCCACAGATGCCTAAGGTGAAATGACAAATTCAACTGGTCAACTTACTAAAACTAGCCACAGATGCCTAAGGTGAAATGACAAATTCAACTGGTCAACTTACTAAAACTAGCCACAGATGCCTAAGGTGAAATGACAAATTCAACTGGTCAACTTATTAAAACTGGCCATGGATGCCAAAGGTGAAATGATAAATTCAACTGGTCAACTTACTAAAACTAGCCATAGATGCCAATGGTACAAATGATAAATTCAACTGGTCAACTTACTAAAACTGGCCATAGATGTCTAAGGTGAAATGATAAATTCAACTGGTCAACTTACTAAAACTGGCCATAGATGCCTAAGGTGAAATGATAAATTCAACTGGTCAACTTACTAAAACTGGCCATAGATGCCTAAGGTGAAATGACAAATTCAACTGGTCAACTTACTAAAACTGGCCATAGATGCCTAAAGTGAAATGATAAATTCACCTGGTCAACTTACTAAAACTAGCCATAGATGTCTAAGGTGAAATGACAAATTCAACTGGTCAACTTACTAAAACTGGCCATAGATGCCAAAGGTGAAATGACAAATTCAACTGGTCAACTTACTAAAACTGGCCACAGATGCCTAAGGTGAAATGATAAATTCAACTGGTCAACTTACTAAAACTAGCCATGGATGCCAATGGTACAAATGACAAATTCAACTGGTCAACTTACTAAAACTGGCCATAGATGCCTAAAGTGAAATGATAAATTCAACTGGTTCAACTTGCTAAACTAGCCATGGATGCCAAAGGTGAAATGATAAACTCAACTGGTCAACTTATTAAAACTGGCCATGGATGCCTAAGGTGAAATGATAAATTCAACTGGTCAACTTACTAAAACTGGCCATGGATGCCAATGGTACAAATGACAAATTCAACTGGTCAACTTACTAAAACTGGCCATAGATGCCTAAGGTGAAATGACAAATTCAACTGGTCAACTTACTAAAACTAGCCATAGATGCCTAAGGTGAAATGACAAATTCAACTGGTCAACTTACTAAAACTGGCCATGGATGCCAATGGTACAAATGACAAATTCAACTGGTCAACTTACTAAAACTAGCCATAGATGTCTAAGGTGAAATGATAAACTCAACTGGTCAACTTACTAAAACTAGCCATAGATGCCTAAGGTGAAATGACAAATTCAACTGGTGAACTTACTAAAACTAGCCATAGATGCCTAAGGTGAAATGACAAATTCAACTGGTCAACTTACTAAAACTAGCTATAGATGCCTAAGGTGAAATGACAAATTCAACTGGTCAACTTATTAAAACTAGCCATAGATGCCTAAGGTGAAATGACAAATTCAACTGGTCAACTTACTAAAACTGGCCATGGATGCCAATGGTACAAATGACAAATTCAACTGGTCAACTTACTAAAACTAGCCATAGATGTCTAAGGTGAAATGATAAACTCAACTGGTCAACTTACTAAAACTAGCCATAGATGCCTAAGGTGAAATGACAAATTCAACTGGTCAACTTACTAAAACTAGCCATAGATGCCTAAGGTGAAATGACAAATTCAACTGGTCAACTTACTAAAACTAGCCATAGATGCCTAAGGTGAAATGACAAATTCAACTGGTCAACTTACTAAAACTAGCCATAGATGCCTAAGGTGAAATGATAAATTCAACTGGTCAACTTACTAAAACTAGCCATAGATGCCTAAGGTGAAATGATAAATTCAACTGGTCAACTTACTAAAACTGGCCATAGATGCCTAAGGTGAAATGATAAATTCAACTGGTCAACTTACTAAAACTGGCCATAGATGCCTAAGGTGAAATGATAAATTCAACTGGTCAACTTACTAAAACTAGCCATAGATGCCTAAGGTGAAATGATAAATTCAACTGGTCAACTTACTAAAACTAGCCATAGATGCCTAAGGTGAAATGATAAATTCAACTGGTCAACTTACTAAAACTGGCCATAGATGCCTAAGGTGAAATGATAAATTCAACTGGTCAACTTACTAAAACTAGCCATAGATGTCTAAGGTGAAATGATCAATTCAACTGGTCAACTTATTAAAACTAGCGATAGATGCCCAAGGTGAAATGATAAATTCAACTGGTCAACTTATTAAAACTGGCCATAGATGCCTAAGGTGAAATGACAAATTCAACTGGTCAACTTACTAAAACTGGCCACAGATGCCTAAGGTGAATGACAAATTCAACTGGTCAACTTACTAAAACTGGCCATGGATGCCAATGGTACAAATGACAAATTCAACTGGTCAACTTACTAAAACTGGCCATAGATGCCTAAGGTGAAATGACAAATTCAACTGGTCAACTTACTAAAACTAGCCATAGATGCCTAAGGTGAAATGACAAATTCAACTGGTCAACTTACTAAAACTGGCCATGGATGCCAATGGTACAAATGACAAATTCAACTGGTCAACTTACTAAAACTAGCCATAGATGTCTAAGGTGAAATGATAAACTCAACTGGTCAACTTACTAAAACTAGCCATAGATGCCTAAGGTGAAATGACAAATTCAACTGGTCAACTTACTAAAACTAGCCATAGATGCCTAAGGTGAAATGACAAATTCAACTGGTCAACTTACTAAAACTAGCCATAGATGCCTAAGGTGAAATGACAAATTCAACTGGTCAACTTACTAAAACTAGCCATAGATGCCTAAGGTGAAATGACAAATTCAACTGGTCAACTTACTAAAACTGGCCATGGATGCCAATGGTACAAATGACAAATTCAACTGGTCAACTTACTAAAACTAGCCATAGATGTCTAAGGTGAAATGATAAACTCAACTGGTCAACTTACTAAAACTAGCCATAGATGCCTAAGGTGAAATGACAAATTCAACTGGTCAACTTACTAAAACTAGCCATAGATGCCTAAGGTGAAATGACAAATTCAACTGGTCAACTTACTAAAACTAGCCATAGATGCCTAAGGTGAAATGACAAATTCAACTGGTCAACTTACTAAAACTAGCCATAGATGCCTAAGGTGAAATGATAAATTCAACTGGTCAACTTACTAAAACTAGCCATAGATGCCTAAGGTGAAATGATAAATTCAACTGGTCAACTTACTAAAACTGGCCATAGATGCCTAAGGTGAAATGATAAATTCAACTGGTCAACTTACTAAAACTGGCCATAGATGCCTAAGGTGAAATGATAAATTCAACTGGTCAACTTACTAAAACTAGCCATAGATGCCTAAGGTGAAATGATAAATTCAACTGGTCAACTTACTAAAACTAGCCATAGATGCCTAAGGTGAAATGATAAATTCAACTGGTCAACTTACTAAAACTGGCCATAGATGCCTAAGGTGAAATGATAAATTCAACTGGTCAACTTACTAAAACTAGCCATAGATGTCTAAGGTGAAATGATAAATTCAACTGGTCAACTTACTAAAACTAGCCATAGATGTCTAAGGTGAAATGATAAATTCAACTGGTCAACTTACTAAAACTGGTCATAGATGTCTAAGGTGAAATGATAAATTCAACTGGTCAACTTACTAAAACTAGCCATAGATGCCTAAGGTGAAATGATAAATTCAACTGGTCAACTTAATAAAACTGGCCATAGATGCCTAAGGTGAAATGATAAATTCAACTGGTCAACTTACTAAAACTGGCCATGGATGCCAATGGTACAAATGACAAATTCAACTGGTCAACTTACTAAAACTAGCCATAGATGCCTAAGGTGAAATGACAAATTCAACTGGTCAACTTACTAAAACTGGCCATGGATGCCTAAGGTGAAATGACAAATTCAACTGGTCAACTTACTAAAACTGGCCACAGATGCCTAAGGTGAATGACAAATTCAACTGGTCAACTTACTAAAACTGGCCATGGATGCCAATGGTACAAATGACAAATTCAACTGGTCAACTTACTAAAACTGGCCATAGATGCCTAAGGTGAAATGACAAATTCAACTGGTCAACTTACTAAAACTAGCCATAGATGCCTAAGGTGAAATGACAAATTCAACTGGTCAACTTACTAAAACTGGCCATGGATGCCAATGGTACAAATGACAAATTCAACTGGTCAACTTACTAAAACTAGCCATAGATGTCTAAGGTGAAATGATAAACTCAACTGGTCAACTTACTAAAACTAGCCATAGATGCCTAAGATGAAATGACAAATTCAACTGGTCAACTTACTAAAACTAGCCATAGATGCCTAAGGTGAAATGACAAATTCAACTGGTCAACTTACTAAAACTAGCTATAGATGCCTAAGGTGAAATGACAAATTCAACTGGTCAACTTACTAAAACTAGCCATAGATGCCTAAGGTGAAATGACAAATTCAACTGGTCAACTTACTAAAACTGGCCACAGATGCCTAAGGTGAATGACAAATTCAACTGGTCAACTTACTAAAACTGGCCATGGATGCCAATGGTACAAATGACAAATTCAACTGGTCAACTTACTAAAACTGGCCATAGATGCCTAAGGTGAAATGACAAATTCAACTGGTCAACTTACTAAAACTAGCCATAGATGCCTAAGGTGAAATGACAAATTCAACTGGTCAACTTACTAAAACTGGCCATGGATGCCAATGGTACAAATGACAAATTCAACTGGTCAACTTACTAAAACTAGCCATAGATGTCTAAGGTGAAATGATAAACTCAACTGGTCAACTTACTAAAACTAGCCATAGATGCCTAAGGTGAAATGACAAATTCAACTGGTGAACTTACTAAAACTAGCCATAGATGCCTAAGGTGAAATGACAAATTCAACTGGTCAACTTACTAAAACTAGCTATAGATGCCTAAGGTGAAATGACAAATTCAACTGGTCAACTTATTAAAACTAGCCATAGATGCCTAAGGTGAAATGACAAATTCAACTGGTCAACTTACTAAAACTGGCCATGGATGCCAATGGTACAAATGACAAATTCAACTGGTCAACTTACTAAAACTAGCCATAGATGCCTAAGGTGAAATGACAAATTCAACTGGTCAACTTACTAAAACTAGCCATAGATGCCTAAGGTGAAATGACAAATTCAACTGGTCAACTTACTAAAACTAGCCATAGATGCCTAAGGTGAAATAACAAATTCAACTGGTCAACTTATTAAAACTGGCCATGGATGCCAAAGGTGAAATGATAAACTCAACTGGTCAACTTATTAAAACTGGCCATGGATGCCTAAGGTGAAATGATAAATTCAACTGGTCAACTTACTAAAACTAGCCATAGATGCCTAAGGTGAAATGACAAATTCAACTGGTCAACTTACTAAAACTGGCCACAGATGCCAATGGTACAAATGATAAATTCAACTGGTCAACTTACTAAAACTGGCCATAGATGTCTAAGGTGAAATGATAAATTCAACTGGTCAACTTACTAAAACTGGCCATAGATGCCTAAGGTGAAATGACAAATTCAACTGGTCAACTTACTAAAACTAGCCATAGATGCCTAAGGTGAAATGACAAATTCAACTGGTCAACTTACTAAAACTAGCCATAGATGCCTAAGGTGAAATGATAAATTCAACTGGTCAACTTACTAAAACTAGCCATAGATGCCTAAGGTGAAATGACAAATTCAACTGGTCAACTTACTAAAACTGGCCACAGATGCCAATGGTACAAATGATAAATTCAACTGGTCAACTTACTAAAACTGGCCATAGATGTCTAAGGTGAAATGATAAATTCAACTGGTCACTTACTAAAACTGGCCATAGATGCCTAAAGTGAAATGATAAATTCAACTGGTCAACTTACTAAAACTAGCCATGGATGCCAATGGTACAAATGACAAATTCAACTGGTCAACTTACTAAAACTGGCCATAGATGCCAAAGGTGAAATGACAAATTCAACTGGTCAACTTACTAAAACTGGCCACAGATGCCTAAGGTGAAATGATAAATTCAACTGGTCAACTTACTAAAACTAGCCATGGATGCCAATGGTACAAATGACAAATTCAACTGGTCAACTTACTAAAACTGGCCATAGTTGCCTAAGGTGAAATGATAAATTCAACTGGTCAACTTGCTAAAACTAGCCATGGATGCCAATGGTACAAATGACAAATTCAACTGGTCAACTTACAAAAACTGGCCATAGATGCCAAAGGTGAAATGACAAATTCAACTGGTCAACTTACTAAAACTGGCCACAGATGCCTAAGGTGAAATGATAAATTCAACTGGTCAACTTACTAAAACTAGCCATGGATGCCAATGGTACAAATGATAAATTCAACTGGTCAACTTACTAAAACTAGCCACAGATGCCTAAGGTGAAATGACAAATTCAACTGGTCAACTTACTAAAACTAGCCACAGATGCCTAAGGTGAAATGACAAATTCAACTGGTCAACTTACTAAAACTAGCCACAGATGCCTAAGGTGAAATGACAAATTCAACTGGTCAACTTACTAAAACTAGCCATAGATGCCTAAGGTGAAATGATAAATTCAACTGGTCAACTTACTAAAACTGGCCATGAATGCCAAAGGTGAAATGATAAATTCAACTGGTCAACTTACTAAAACTAGCCATAGATGCCTAAGGTGAAATGATAAATTCAACTGGTCAACTTACTAAAACTAGCCATAGATGTCTAAGGTGAAATGATAAATTCAACTGGTCAACTTAATAAAACTGGCCATGGATGCCTAAGGTGAAATGACAAATTCAACTGGTCAACTTACTAAAACTAGCCATACATGCCTAAGGTGAAATGACAAATTCAACTGGTCAACTTACTAAAACTAGCCATAGATGCCTAAGGTGAAATGATAAATTCAACTGGTCAACTTACTAAAACTGGCCATGAATGCCAATGGTACAAATGACAAATTCAACTGGTCAACTTACTAAAACTAGCCATAGATGCCTAAGGTGAAATGACAAATTCAACTGGTCAACTTACTAAAACTAGCCATAGATGCCTAAGGTGAAATGATAAATTCAACTGGTCAACTTACTAAAACTGGCCACAGATGCCAAAGGTGAAATGATAAATTCAACTGGTCAACTTACTAAAACTAGCCATGGATGCCAATGGTACAAATGACAAATTCAACTGGTCAACTTACTAAAACTGGCCATAGATGCCTAAGGTGAAATGATAAATTCAACTGGTCAACTTGCTAAAACTGGCCATGGATGCCTAAGGTGAAATGACAAATTCAACTGGTCAACTTACTAAAACTGGCCATAGATGCCTAAGGTGAAATGACAAATTCAACTGGTCAACTTATTAAAACTGGCCATGGATGCCAAAGGTGAAATGATAAATTCAACTGGTCAACTTACTAAAACTAGCCATAGATGCCTAAGGTGAAATGACAAATTCAACTGGTCAACTTACTAAAACTAGCCATAGATGCCTAAGGTGAAATGACAAATTCAACTGGTCAACTTACTAAAACTAGCCATAGATGCCTAAGGTGAAATGACAAATTCAACTGGTCAACTTATTAAAACTGGCCATGGATGCCTAAGGTGAAATGATAAATTCAACTGGTCAACTTACTAAAACTAGCCATAGATGCCTAAGGTGAAATGACAAATTCAACTGGTCAACTTACTAAAACTGGCCACAGATGCCAATGGTACAAATGATAAATTCAACTGGTCAACTTACTAAAACTGGCCATAGATGTCTAAGGTGAAATGATAAATTCAACTGGTCAACTTACTAAAACTGGCCATAGATGCCTAAGGTGAAATGATAAATTCAACTGGTCAACTTACTAAAACTGGCCATAGATGCCTAAGGTGAAATGACAAATTCAACTGGTCAACTTATTAAAACTGGCCATGGATGCCAAAGGTGAAATGTTAAACTCAACTGGTCAACTTATTAAAACTGGCCATGGATGCCTAAGGTGAAATGACAAATTCAACTGGTCAACTTACTAAAACTGGCCATAGATGCCTAAGGTGAAATGACAAATTCAACTGGTCAACTTATTAAAACTGGCCATGGATGCCAAAGGTGAAATGATAAATTCAACTGGTCAACTTACTAAAACTAGCCATAGATGCCTAAGGTGAAATGACAAATTCAACTGGTCAACTTACTAAAACTAGCCATAGATGCCTAAGGTGAAATGACAAATTCAACTGGTCAACTTACTAAAACTAGCCATAGATGCCTAAGGTGAAATGACAAATTCAACTGGTCAACTTATTAAAACTGGCCATGGATGCCAAAGGTGAAATGATAAACTCAACTGGTCAACTTATTAAAACTGGCCATGGATGTCTAAGGTGAAATGACAAATTCAACTGGTCAACTTACTAAAACTGGCCATAGACGCCTAAGGTGAAATGACAAATTCAACTGGTCAACTTATTAAAACTGGCCATGGATGCCAAAGGTGAAATGATGAATTCAACTGGTCAACTTACTAAAACTAGCCATAGATGCCTAAGGTGAAATGACAAATTCAACTGGTCAACTTACTAAAACTAGCCATAGATGCCTAAGGGGAAATGACAAATTCAACTGGTCAACTTACTAAAACTAGCCATAGATGCCTAAGGTGAAATGACAAATTCAACTGGTCAACTTACTAAAACTGGCCATGGATGCCAATGGTACAAATGACAAATTCACCTGGTCAACTTACTAAAACTGGCCATAGATGCCTAAGGTGAAATGATAAATTCAACTGGTCAACTTATTAAAACTGGCCATGGATGCCTAAGGTGAAATGACAAATTCAACTGGTCAACTTACTAAAACTGGCCATAGATGCCTAAGGTGAAATGACAAATTCAACTGGTCAACTTATTAAAACTGGCCATGGATGCCAAAGGTGAAATGATAAATTCAACTGGTCAACTTACTAAAACTAGCCATAGATGCCTAAGGTGAAATGACAAATTCAACTGGTCAACTTACTAAAACTAGCCATAGATGCCTAAGGTGAAATGACAAATTCAACTGGTCAACTTACTAAAACTGGCCATAGATGCCTAAAGTGAAATGATAAATTCACCTGGTCAACTTACTAAAACTAGCCATAGATGTCTAAGGTGAAATGACAAATTCAACTGGTCAACTTACTAAAACTGGCCATAGATGCCAAAGGTGAAATGACAAATTCAACTGGTCAACTTACTAAAACTGGCCACAGATGCCTAAGGTGAAATGATAAATTCAACTGGTCAACTTACTAAAACTAGCCATGGATGCCAATGGTACAAATGACAAATTCAACTGGTCAACTTACTAAAACTGGCCATAGATGCCTAAGGTGAAATGATAAATTCAACTGGTCAACTTGCTAAAACTAGCCATGGATGCCAATGGTACAAATGACAAATTCAACTGGTCAACTTACTAAAACTGGCCATAGATGCCAAAGGTGAAATGACAAATTCAACTGGTCAACTTACTAAAACTGGCCACAGATGCCTAAGGTGAAATGACAAATTCAACTGGTCAACTTACTAAAACTGGCCATAGATGCCTAAGGTGAAATGACAAATTCAACTGGTCAACTTACTAAAACTAGCCATGGATGCCAATGGTACAAATGATAAATTCAACTGGTCAACTTACTAAAACTAGCCACAGATGCCTAAGGTGAAATGACAAATTCAACTGGTCAACTTACTAAAACTAGCCACAGATGCCTAAGGTGAAATGACAAATTCAACTGGTCAACTTACTAAAACTAGCCACAGATGCCTAAGGTGAAATGACAAATTCAACTGGTCAACTTAATAAACTAGCCATAGATGCCTATGGTGAAATGATAAATTCAACTGGTCAACTTACTAAAACTGGCCATGAATGCCAAAGGTGAAATGATAAATTCAACTGGTCAACTTACTAAAACTAGCCATAGATGCCTAAGGTGAAATGATAAATTCAACTGGTCAACTTACTAAAACTAGCCATAGATGTCTAAAGTGAAAAGATAAATTCAACTGGTCAACTTACTAAAACTAGCCATGGATGCCAATGGTACAAATGATAAATTCAACTGGTCAACTTACTAAAACTAGCCACAGATGCCTAAGGTGAAATGACAAATTCAACTGGTCAACTTACTAAAACTAGCCACAGATGCCTAAGGTGAAATGACAAATTCAACTGGTCAACTTACTAAAACTAGCCACAGATGCCTAAGGTGAAATGACAAATTCAACTGGTCAACTTATTAAAACTGGCCATGGATGCCAAAGGTGAAATGATAAATTCAACTGGTCAACTTACTAAAACTAGCCATAGATGCCTAAGGTGAAATGACAAATTCAACTGGTCAACTTACTAAAACTAGCCATAGATGCCTAAGGTGAAATGACAAATTCAACTGGTCAACTTACTAAAACTAGCCATAGATGCCTAAGGTGAAATGACAAATTCAACTGGTCAACTTATTAAAACTGGCCATGGATGCCTAAGGTGAAATGATAAATTCAACTGGTCAACTTACTAAAACTAGCCATAGATGCCTAAGGTGAAATGACAAATTCAACTGGTCAACTTACTAAAACTGGCCACAGATGCCAATGGTACAAATGATAAATTCAACTGGTCAACTTACTAAAACTGGCCATAGATGTCTAAGGTGAAATGATAAATTCAACTGGTCAACTTACTAAAACTGGCCATAGATGCCTAAGGTGAAATGATAAATTCAACTGGTCAACTTACTAAAACTGGCCATAGATGCCTAAGGTGAAATGACAAATTCAACTGGTCAACTTATTAAAACTGGCCATGGATGCCAAAGGTGAAATGATAAAATCAACTGGTCAACTTATTAAAACTGGCCATGGATGCCTAAGGTGAAATGACAAATTCAACTGGTCAACTTACTAAAACTGGCCATAGATGCCTAAGGTGAAATGACAAATTCAACTGGTCAACTTATTAAAACTGGCCATGGATGCCAAAGGTGAAATGATAAATTCAACTGTCAACTTACTAAAACTAGCCATAGATGCCTAAGGTGAAATGACAAATTCAACTGGTCAACTTACTAAAACTAGCCATAGATGCCTAAGGTGAAATGACAAATTCAACTGGTCAACTTACTAAAACTAGCCATAGATGCCTAAGGTGAAATAACAAATTCAACTGGTCAACTTATTAAAACTGGCCATGGATGCCAAAGGTGAAATGATAAACTCAACTGGTCAACTTATTAAAACTGGCCATGGATGCCTAAGGTGAAATGATAAATTCAACTGGTCAACTTACTAAAACTGGCCATGGATGCCAATGGTACAAATGACAAATTCAACTGGTCAACTTACTAAAACTGGCCATAGATGCCTAAGGTGAAATGACAAATTCAACTGGTCAACTTACTAAAACTAGCCATAGATGCCTAAGGTGAAATGACAAATTCAACTGGTCAACTTACTAAAACTGGCCATGGATGCCAATGGTACAAATGACAAATTCAACTGGTCAACTTACTAAAACTAGCCATAGATGTCTAAGGTGAAATGATAAACTCAACTGGTCAACTTACTAAAACTAGCCATAGATGCCTAAGGTGAAATGACAAATTCAACTGGTGAACTTACTAAAACTAGCCATAGATGCCTAAGGTGAAATGACAAATTCAACTGGTCAACTTACTAAAACTAGCTATAGATGCCTAAGGTGAAATGACAAATTCAACTGGTCAACTTACTAAAACTAGCTATAGATGCCTAAGGTGAAATGATAAATTCAACTGGTCAACTTACTAAAACTAGCTATAGATGTCTAAGGTGAAATGACAAATTCAACTGGTCAACTTACTAAAACTAGCCATAGATGCCTAAGGTGAAATGATAAATTCAACTGGTCAACTTACTAAAACTAGCCATAGATGCCTAAGGTGAAATGACAAATTCAACTGGTCAACTTACTAAAACTAGCCATAGATGCCCAAGGTGAAATGACAAATTCAACTGGTCAACTTACTAAAACTAGCCATAGATGCCTAAGGTGAAATGACAAATTCAACTGGTCAACTTACTAAAACTGGCCATGGATGACAATGGTACAAATGACAAATTCAACTGGTCAACTTACTAAAACTAGCCACAGATGCCTAAGGTGAAATGATAAATTCAACTGGTCAACTTACTAAAACTGTCCATAGATGCCTAAGGTGAAATGATAAATTCAACTGGTCAACTTACTAAAACTGGCCATAGATGCCTAAGGTGAAATGATAAATTCAACTGGTCAACTTACTAAAACTAGCCATAGATGCCTAAGGTGAAATGACAAATTCAACTGGTCAACTTACTAAAACTAGCCATAGATGCCTAAGGTGAAATGACAAATTCAACTGGTCAACTTACGAAAACTAGCCACAGATGCCTAAGGTGAAATGATAAATTCAACTGGTCAACTTACTAAAACTAGCCACAGATGCCTAAGGTGAAATGATAAATTCAACTGGTCAACTTACTAAAACTAGCCATAGATGCCTAAGGTGAAATGATAAATTCAACTGGTCAACTTACTAAAACTGGCCATAGATGCCTAAGGTGAAATGACAAATTCCACTGGTCAACTTACTAAAACTAGCCATAGATGCCTAAGGTGAAATGACAAATTCAACTGGTCAACTTACTAAAACTAGCCATAGATGCCTAAGGTGAAATGACAAATTCAACTGGTCAACTTACTAAAACTAGCCATAGATGCCTAAGGTGAAATGACAAATTCAACTGGTCAACTTACTAAAACTAGCCATAGATGCCTAAGGTGAAATGACAAATTCAACTGGTCAACTTACTAAAACTAGCCATAGATGCCTAAGGTGAAATGACAAATTCAACTGGTCAACTTACTAAAACTGGCCATGGATGACAATGGTACAAATGACAAATTCAACTGGTCAACTTACTAAAACTAGCCACAGATGCCTAAGGTGAAATGATAAATTCAACTGGTCAACTTACTAAAACTGTCCATAGATGCCTAAGGTGAAATGATAAATTCAACTGGTCAACTTACTAAAACTGGCCATAGATGCCTAAGGTGAAATGATAAATTCAACTGGTCAACTTACTAAAACTAGCCATAGATGCCTAAGGTGAAATGACAAATTCAACTGGTCAACTTACTAAAACTAGCCATAGATGCCTAAGGTGAAATGACAAATTCAACTGGTCAACTTACGAAAACTAGCCACAGATGCCTAAGGTGAAATGATAAATTCAACTGGTCAACTTACTAAAACTAGCCACAGATGCCTAAGGTGAAATGATAAATTCAACTGGTCAACTTACTAAAACTAGCCATAGATGCCTAAGGTGAAATGATAAATTCAACTGGTCAACTTACTAAAACTGGCCATAGATGCCTAAGGTGAAATGACAAATTCAACTGGTCAACTTACTAAAACTAGCCATAGATGCCTAAGGTGAAATGACAAATTCAACTGGTCAACTTACTAAAACTAGCCATAGATGCCTAAGGTGAAATGACAAATTCAACTGGTCAACTTACTAAAACTAGCCATAGATGCCTAAGGTGAAATGACAAATTCAACTGGTCAACTTACTAAAACTAGCCATAGATGCCTAAGGTGAAATGACAAATTCAACTGGTCAACTTACTAAAACTGGCCATGGATGCCAATGGTACAAATGACAAATTCAACTGGTCAACTTACTAAAACTGGCCACAGATGCCTAAGGTGAAATGATAAATTCAACTGGTCAACTTACTAAAACTGGCCATAGATGCCTAAGGTGAAATGATAAATTCAACTGGTCAACTTACTAAAACTAGCCATAGATGCCTAAGGTGAAATGATAAATTCAACTGGTCAACTTACTAAAACTGGCCACAGATGCCAAAGGTGAAATGATAAATTCAACTGGTCAACTTACTAAAACTAGCCATAGATGCCTAAGGTGAAATGACAAATTCAACTGGTCAACTTACTAAAACTAGCCATAGATGCCTAAGGTGAAATGACAAATTCAACTGGTCAACTTACTAAAACTAGCCATAGATGCCTAAGGTGAAATGATAAATTCAACTGGTCAACTTACTAAAACTAGCTATAGATGTCTAAAGTGAAATGACAAATTCAACTGGTCAACTTACTAAAACTAGCCATAGATGCCTAAGGTGAAATGATAAATTCAACTGGTCAACTTACTAAAACTAGCCATAGATGCCTAAGGTGAAATGACAAATTCAACTGGTCAACTTACTAAAACTAGCCATAGATGCCTAAGGTGAAATGACAAATTCAACTGGTCAACTTACTAAAACTAGCCATAGATGCCTAAGGTGAAATGACAAATTCAACTGGTCAACTTACTAAAACTGGCCATGGATGCCAATGGTACAAATGACAAATTCAACTGGTCAACTTACTAAAACTAGCCACAGATGCCTAAGGTGAAATGATAAATTCAACTGGTCAACTTACTAAAACTGGCCATAGATGCCTAAGGTGAAATGATAAATTCAACTGGTCAACTTACTAAAACTGGCCATAGATGCCTAAGGTGAAATGATAAATTCAACTGGTCAACTTACTAAAACTGGCCATAGATGCCTAAGGTGAAATGATAAATTCAACTGGTCAACTTACTAAAACTGGCCACAGATGCCTAAGGTGAAATGACAAATTCAACTGGTCAACTTACTAAAACTAGCCATAGATGCCTAAGGTGAAATGGCAAATTCAACTGGTCAACTTACTAAAACTAGCCACAGATGCCAAAGGTGAAATGATAAATTTAACTGGTCAACTTACTAAAACTGGCCATGGATGCCAAAGCTGAAATGATAAATTCAACTTGTCAACCTACTAAAATG
>NW_003149176.1:0-10106 GCF_000003605.2 Saccoglossus kowalevskii | reverse complement strand
ATGACCACTGAATCTAAAATCATTCCTTGTCCATTCTCTGACCATGAATTCATCACCTGTGTACTCAAGATGCCAACATCCATCGCAAGAGGTCGAGGTGTATGGAAGTGTAATATCTCAACCCTCCAAGACCCTGTAGTCAGGAGTAGCATAAGAAAACACATCCAACAATGGAAGACCCTTAAACCTGCCTTTGACTCTATTTTGGACTGGTGGGACACAGTCAAGGCTCGGGCCAAATCACTAATCACCACGCACTCAAAACGCATATCGCAAGACAATAGAGCAAAGCTGAACAAACTTCTTCATCATTCTAAAGAACTGACACATAAGCTTAACTCGGGAGACCGTACTCGGGCTACCCTGGGATCCTACCACATTACCAAAAAGAAAATTCATGACTTACAGCTTAGGAAACTGGAAGGGGCGAAAATCCGCTCGCGAGCACAACTTATTCAAGAGCAGGAAAGATGGTCAAGCGTCTTTTTAACTACAGAACGCAGACGTGGCAAGAGCAAGCTGGTCTCCAGTGTTATCAATGCTGAAGGCAAAGTGGTGTCAGATCCGGATGAAGTCCCATCTGTCTTTGCCCAATTTTATAGTAAATTATATACATCACAACCAAACTTAGACTGCAAGGAGCAAGATTTCTTCCTGGGCAAGCTCACCAGGTCTTTCTCTGACATGCAAAAACAACAACTTGACAAACCAATTATACAGAAAGAGTTACATGATGCTCTGAAGAACATGAAAGATAATAAGACCCCGGGCTTGGATGGTCTTCCCAAAGAATTTTATATGCTCTTCTGGGAAGATCTAGGAGAAGATTTCACCCAAGTTATTAATATCGCCATGACACAAGGTCAACTATCCACCTCCCAGCGTCAGGGTCTAATCACCCTGGTGAATAAGCCTTCACCCCAAGAAGGTAATCATCACGAAGCAGTGTGCCCTGGGGATAAAAGACCTATATCCCTTCTTAACGTTGACTACAAAATCGTCACGAAAGCTCTCGCCACCCGTTTATATTCTGTTCTTCCATCTGTTATCGGGCCTTTCCAAACCTGTGGTGTTGCTGGGCGGTCAATTCACCAAAACGTTCGCATCCTGAGAGATTTCACCACTTTTGCTAATAGCAGAGGCTTTGGCAGTGCTATCGTTTCTTTGGATCAGAAAAAAGCCTTTGATAGGGTTGAGTGGAAATTCCTATATAAAACCCTCATGCAGCTGAATTGCGGCTCACTCTTCTGTTCTTACATCAAGACGATCTACAATGATATCATGAGTTCGGTCACCGTCAATGGGCATGTGTCCCCTGCCTTTTCTTTATCTAGGGGTGTCCGTCAGGGCTGCCCACTCTCACCTTTGCTGTACATCATTTTCATGGAGCCGCTTGCAGCAGCTGTGCAGAGTTCAACCGAAATCAAAGGTGTGAAACTACCTGGATCAAAAACTGAATGCAAACTTCTCCAATATGCAGATGACTCCACAGCTCTGGTTACTGATAATAAGTCGTTCAAGGCTCTGTTCCAACTTTTTGAGAGATTTGGTACTGCTTCGGGCTCTGAACTCAATATGACGAAATGCAAAGGTCTCTTCCTAGGAAGCTGGAGAAACCGTTCAGACAAGCCTTATAACATTGACTGGACGGGGGTCAGAATCAAAATCAATGGCTTCTGGTTTGGGAGCATCGATATGAGTGCCGTCAATTGGGACAGTTGCGTCAAGAAGTTTAAAACCACTCTTACTCAATGGGAGAAGAGACGTCTCTCAATGGTCGGAAAAGTCATCGTCATAAACAACCTCGTTACCGCACCACTTTGGTACATTGCACACATCTACAATATTCCCAACTCTGTCATTCAGACGCTCACTCCTCTGGTTTTCAACTTCATGTGGTCTGGGAAGAAAGAATTTATAAAGCGGGAAACTTTCTATCTGCCTCTACAAGAAGGGGGATTGGGCCTGGTTAACATCCAAATGAAGGCTGATGCCATTTTTATTCAAAGTTCCTGTAGTTCTATGGTGTCGGATCTCCCAGATCGCTTCTTCCCTCTGTCCTGGGCGAATAAAAACCTTCTAGCAATTCTGGCTCTGCCTTGGTCTAACCTGTATCCGCACTTTTTCTGACCCACCACAATGGCATGCTCACCTCAGAAAGTCTTGTCAACAAAACCATGCGACACTCTGCACATCCAACTGGACGATCATATCTACAAAATCTGTGTATTCCACTCTCCTTGAGAAACTATCGCATACCCCACACGTCATCTTGAAAGCTCCCCACATGAACTGGAGTAAAATTTTCGCATCGTGCCACAGTCCTCTTCTGGATAACCTGTTGAAGGAGCTGGCCTGGAAAATCGTTCACAAGGCTCTGAAGACAAAGAGCACCCTATATCATTGGGGATGCATAACTTCTCGCTCCTGCCCAAGAGTTGACTGCTCACAAGTAGAGACTCTCGACCACCTGTTCTTAGAATGTGACACACCATCCTTGCTCTGGTCCTGGCTCGAACACTATATCCGTCATAACACCGGAATCACCATTATCTGCAGCAAAAATCTTGTGTACTATGGGATTCTCGCCTCACCACTCCAAGCTCACATTCAGGCCGTCATATTGTACATGGTTAATGTTATTAAACATGAAATCTGGAAATCCAGATGCTACGCCAACTTTGAAAAACAGCATGTCACATATGCAGAAGTCCTCATAAACACCAAGAGGTATATTAGTTCCAGAATCGAAGCCGACATCAATAATGAGGACACCGATACCGTCTCGGAAAAATGGCAATTCCTCATCGAAAAGACCAACTCCAAAGTGAAATCTAAACTTTAGGGTTCTGTTTTTCTGTCTTTTGTTTCATCTTTCCTGTTGTCTGTTAGCCTTTTATTTATTTATTTGTCGTGCTTTTGGTTTAACAACTGTTTCAAAAGATCAGGCAGGGAGGATCGTAACCTCGTGTGCCTAGACCCAGCGTGGCTGGCCTGCCTAGGGTGCACAGTTGTAGGTTAGAGTAGATTTTCCTTTGTTTTTGTTGTTGTTGGTATTCTTTGTCTTAGAGTAGGGTTTTTTTTTTTGCCACCCTAAAACAAAAATAGGCGGTTCCCTCAGGGAGAGGCCCTCCCATTGCACTTCGGCTGGGCTGACACCTGCGATCACCCCAAATGTGGGCGACTCGGGCGCATAATTTATGTTAGTGGGGGACTGCGTTCGCGCTATCCCCTGATAATGAAACTAAAAAATCAGATCTAATTTCTTACATTGGTCATCTCTAGTGAGAAATCGCGCAGATCCGCCTCATGTGAGAACAATGTGGGTTTCCTAACTAGATTTTCAGGGAAATGTCGACCATTGATCAAGTTATTATTATTTATTAAAAATGGACAGGTTTTCGATGTACTAAGCAATGAAATAATCGAGAGTTGGCCAGATCCACAGGTCACCTGTACTTGTCGAGTAATGACGCCCTCACACGCCGCGTTTCGCATAAAAGAAAACCCATTGGTTGACAGCAACCATATGATTTGGGGGGCTACGGACGCTGATAGGATGATCGCTGGCATGGGATTAGGGCCGCTTGGTGTGCGTGCATAATCTCTCTCTCTCTCTCTACCCAGAATCCTTTGTGGCCAAGTTTGTCGCGAATTTTCAGTATATACAACGCATTTCGTGGAGTCAAATGTCCATGAGCGACCATTAAAATCATGTGGTTAATATTTAAGTCATGACATTACCAGTCTATTGTGTGCAACTACTAGTTAGAATACGATTTTTTCCAGATGCTCTTGGCACTCACCGTCGTGTCTGTTTTGTTTCATTCCATGGGGTACTCCGTTGTTGACAGTCAATGGCATACTTACCTGGCGTAGGGGTTAACCGTGATCATGGAGGCGGTTCCCTCAGGGAGAGGCCCTCCCATTGCACTTCGGCTGGGCTGACACCTGCGATCGCCCCAAATGTGGGCGACTCGGGCGCATAATTTATGTTAGTGGGGGACTGCGTTCGCGCTATCCCCTGATAATGAAACTAAAAAATCAGATCTAATTTCTTACATTGGTCATCTCTAGTGAGAAATCGCGCAGATCCGCCTCATGTGAGTGAGAACAATGTGGGTTTCCTAACTAGATTTTCAGGGAAATGTCGACCATTGATCAAGTTATTATTATTTATTAAAAATGGACAGGTTTTCGATGTACTAAGCAATGAAATAATCGAGAGTTGGCCAGATCCACAGGTCACCTGTACTTGTCGAGTACTGACGCCCTCACACGCCGCGTTTCGCATAAAAGAAAACCCATTGGTTGACAGCAACCATATGATTTGGGGGGCTACGGACGCTGATAGGATGATCGCTGGCATGGGATTAGTGCCGCTTGGTGTGCGTGCATAATCTCTCTCTCTCTCTACCCAGAATCCTTTGTGGCCAAGTTTGTCGCGAATTTTCAGTATATACAACGCATTTCGTGGAGTCAAATGTCCATGAGCGACCATTAAAATCATGTGGTTAATATTTAAGTCATGACATTACCAGTCTATTGTGTGCAACTACTAGTTAGAATACGATTTTTTTTCCAGATGCTCTTGGCACTCACCGTCGTGTCTGTTTTGTTTCATTCCATGGGGTACTCCGTTGTTGACAGTCAATGGCATACTTACCTGGCGTAGGGGTTAACCGTGATCATGGAGGCGGTTCCCTCAGGGAGAGGCCCTCCCATTGCACTTCGGCTGGGCTGACACCTGCGATCGCCCCAAATGTGGGCGACTCGGGCGCATAATTTATGTTAGTGGGGGACTGCGTTCGCGCTATCCCATGATAATGAAACTAAAAAATCAGATCTAATTTCTTACATTGGTCATCTCTAGTGAGAAATCGCGCAGATCCGCCTCATGTGAGTGAGAACAATGTGGGTTTCCTAACTAGATTTTCAGGGAAATGTCGACCATTGATCAAGTTATTATTATTTATTAAAAATGGACAGGTTTTCGATGTACTAAGCAATGAAATAATCGAGAGTTGGCCAGATCCACAGGTCACCTATACTTGTCGAGTACTGACGCCCTCACACGCCGCGTTTCGCATAAAAGAAAACCCATTGGTTGACAGCAACCATATGATTTGGGGGGCTACGGACGCTGATAGGATGATCGCTGGCATGGGATTAGTGCCGCTTGGTGTGCGTGCATAATCTCTCTCTCTCTCTCTACCCAGAATCCTTTGTGGCCAAGTTTGTCGCGAATTTTCAGTATATACAACGCATTTCGTGGAGTCAAATGTCCATGAGCGACCATTAAAATCATGTGGTTAATATTTAAGTCATGACATTACCAGTCTATTGTGTGCAACTACTAGTTAGAATACGATTTTTTCCAGATGCTCTTGGCACTCACCGTCGTGTCTGTTTTGTTTCATTCCATGGGGTACTCCGTTGTTGACAGTCAATGGCATACTTACCTGGCGTAGGGGTTAACCGTGATCATGGAGGCGGTTCCCTCAGGGAGAGGCCCTCCCATTGCACTTCGGCTGGGCTGACACCTGCGATCGCCCCAAATGTGGGCGACTCGGGCGCATAATTTATGTTAGTGGGGGACTGCGTTCGCGCTATCCCCTGATAATGAAACTAAAAAATCAGATCTAATTTCTTACATTGGTCATCTCTAGTGAGAAATCGCGCAGATCCGCCTCATGTGAGAACAATGTGGGTTTGCTAACTAGATTTTCAGGGAAATGTCGACCATTGATCCAAGTTATTATTATTTATTAAAAATGGACAGGTTTTCGATGTACTAAGCAATGAAATAATCGAGAGTTGGCCAGATCCACAGGTCACCTGTACTTGTCGAGTACTGACGCCCTCACACGCCGCGTTTCGCATAAAAGAAAACCCATTGGTTGACAGCAACCATATGATTTGGGGGGCTACGGACGCTGATAGGATGATCGCTGGCATGGGATAAGTGCCGCTTGGTGTGCGTGCATAATCTCTCTCTCTCTCTACCCAGAATCCTTTGTGGCCAAGTTTGTCGCGAATTTTCAGTATATACAACGCATTTCGTGGAGTCAAATGTCCATGAGCGACCATTAAAATCATGTGGTTAATATTTAAGTCATGACATTACCAGTCTATTGTGTGCAACTGCTAGTTAGAATACGATTTTTTCCAGATGCTCTTGGCACTCACCGTCGTGTCTGTTTTGTTTCATTCCATGGGGTACTCCGTTGTTGACAGTCAATGGCATACTTACCTGGCGTAGGGGTTAACCGTGATCATGGAGGCGGTTCCCTCAGGGAGAGGCCCTCCCATTGCACTTCGGCTGGGCTGACACCTGCGATCGCCCCAAATGTGGGCGACTCGGGCGCATAATTTATGTTAGTGGGGGACTGCGTTCGCGCTATCCCCTGATAATGAAACTAAAAAATCAGATCTAATTTCTTACATTGGTCATCTCTAGTGAGAAATCGCGCAGATCCGCCTCATGTGAGTGAGAACAATGTGGGTTTCCTAACTAGATTTTCAGGGAAATGTCGACCATTGATCAAGTTATTATTATTTATTAAAAATGGACAGGTTTTCGATGTACTAAGCAATGAAATAATCGAGAGTTGGCCAGATCCACAGGTCACCTGTACTTGTCGAGTACTGACGCCCTCACACGCCGCGTTTCGCATAAAAGAAAACCCATTGGTTGACAGCAACCATATGATTTGGGGGGCTACGGACGCTGATAGGATGATCGCTGGCATGGGATTAGTGCCGCTTGGTGTGCGTGCATAATCTCTCTCTCTCTCTACCCAGAATCCTTTGTGGCCAAGTTTGTCGCGAATTTTCAGTATATACAACGCATTTCGTGGAGTCAAATGTCCATGAGCGACCATTAAAATCATGTGGTTAATATTTAAGTCATGACATTACCAGTCTATTGTGTGCAACTACTAGTTAGAATACGATTTTTTCCAGATGCTCTTGGCACTCACCGTCGTGTCTGTTTTGTTTCATTCCATGGGGTACTCCGTTGTTGACAGTCAATGGCATACTTACCTGGCGTAGGGGTTAACCGTGATCATGGAGGCGGTTCCCTCAGGGAGAGGCCCTCCCATTGCACTTCGGCTGGGCTGACACCTGCGATCGCCCCAAATGTGGGCGACTCGGGCGCATAATTTATGTTAGTGGGGGACTGCGTTCGCGCTATCCCCTGATAATGAAACTAAAAAATCAGATCTAATTTCTTACATTGGTCATCTCTAGTGAGAAATCGCGCAGATCCGCCTCATGTGAGAACAATGTGGGTTTCCTAACTAGATTTTCAGGGAAATGTCGACCATTGATCAAGTTATTATTATTTATTAAAAATGGACAGGTTTTCGATGTACTAAGCAATGAAATAATCGAGAGTTGGCCAGATCCACAGGTCACCTGTACTTGTCGAGTACTGACGCCCTCACACGCCGCGTTTCGCATAAAAGAAAACCCATTGGTTGACAGCAACCATATGATTTGGGGGGGCTACGGACGCTGATATGATGATCGCTGGCATGGGATTAGGGCCGCTTGGTGTGCGTGCATAATCTCTCTCTCTCTCTACCCAGAATCCTTTGTGGCCAAGTTTGTCGCGAATTTTCAGTATATACAACGCATTTCGTGGAGTCAAATGTCCATGAGCGACCATTAAAATCATGCGGTTAATATTTAAGTCATGACATTACCAGTCTATTGTGTGCAACTACTAGTTAGAATACGATTTTTTCCAGATGCTCTTGGCACTCACCGTCGTGTCTGTTTTGTTTCATTCCATGGGGTACTCCGTTGTTGACAGTCAATGGCATACTTACCTGGCGTAGGGGTTAACCGTGATCATGGAGGCGGTTCCCTCAGGGAGAGGCCCTCCCATTGCACTTCGGCTGTGCTGACACCTGCGATCGCCCCAAATGTGGGCGACTCGGGCGCATAATTTATGTTAGTGGGGGACTGCGTTCGCGCTATCCCCTGATAATGAAACTAAAAAATCAGATCTAATTTCTTACATTGGTCATCTCTAGTGAGAAATCGCGCAGATCCGCCTCATGTGAGAACAATGTGGGTTTCCTAACTAGATTTTCAGGGAAATGTCGACCATTGATCAAGTTATTATTATTTATTAAAAATGGACAGGTTTTCGATGTACTAAGCAATGAAATAATCGAGAGTTGGCCAGATCCACAGGTCACCTGTACTTGTCGAGTACTGACGCCCTCACACGCCGCGTTTCGCATAAAAGAAAACCCATTGGTTGACAGCAACCATATGATTTGGGGGGCTACGGACGCTGATAGGATGATCGCTGGCATGGGATTAGTGCCGCTTGGTGTGCGTGCATAATCTCTCTCTCTCTCTCTACCCAGAATCCTTTGTGGCCAAGTTTGTCGCGAATTTTCAGTATATACAACGCATTTCGTGGAGTCAAATGTCCATGAGCGACCATTAAAATCATGTGGTTAATATTTAAGTCATGACATTACCAGTCTATTGTGTGCAACTACTAGTTAGAATACGATTTTTTCCAGATGCTCTTGGCACTCACCGTCGTGTCTGTTTTGTTTCATTCCATGGGGTACTCCGTTGTTGACAGTCAATGGCATACTTACCTGGCGTAGGGGTTAACCGTGATCATGGAGGCGGTTCCCTCAGGGAGAGGCCCTCCCATTGCACTTCGGCTGGGCTGACACCTGCGATCGCCCCAAATGTGGGCGACTCGGGCGCATAATTTATGTTAGTGGGGGACTGCGTTCGCGCTATCCCCTGATAATGAAACTAAAAAATCAGATCTAATTTCTTACATTGGTCATCTCTAGTGAGAAATCGCGCAGATCCGCCTCATGTGAGAACAATGTGGGTTTCCTAACTAGATTTTCAGGGAAATGTCGACCATTGATCAAGTTATTATTATTTATTAAAAATGGACAGGTTTTCGATGTACTAAGCAATGAAATAATCGAGAGTTGGCCAGATCCACAGGTCACCTGTACTTGTCGAGTACTGACGCCCTCACACGCCGCGTTTCGCATAAAAGAAAACCCATTGGTTGACAGCAACCATATGATTTGGGGGGGCTACGGACGCTGATAGGATGATCGCTGGCATGGGATTAGGGCCGCTTGGTGTGCGTGCATAATCTCTCTCTCTCTCTACCCAGAATCCTTTGTGGCCAAGTTTGTCGCGAATTTTCAGTATATACAACGCATTTCGTGGAGTCAAATGTCCATGAGCGACCATTAAAATCATGTGGTTAATATTTAAGTCATGACATTACCAGTCTATTGTGTGCAACTACTAGTTAGAATACGATTTTTTCTAGATGCTCTTGGCACTCACCGTCGTGTCTGTTTTGTTTCATTCCATGGGGTACTCCGTTGTTGACAGTCAATGGCATACTTACCTGGCGTAGGGGTTAACCGTGATCTCTAGGCCTGCTTTCTGCTGTTGGTATAACCATTGTCCAGCTTCCTGCTACTGGTGACTTGACTGCTGATCAACCCTTATCCTTGCTGCTTCTCTTTGGTGAGTAATTGCTTGATTGTTTCTGGTTACTGTATTTGTTGTTGTCTCCCCGGGTGTGTGCCATCTTTGGCCCCCGGGGAAAGTCCGGAAGCTGCCGTGAAGAGAAGACACTGCGAAGCGCTCCTGAAGAAACCAGCTCCTGTCTCGTTCTGCTCTGCTTGGTGAGTCTTACCCATTTTTTGTCTGCTTGTCGCTAGTTTTCTACTTGGCGTCCTGTGTATCCTGTGTGGTTGGTGTCACCTATCTGGAGGACTGGCCTTTGCGCCGTTTCCCAAATCCTCCCCCGATTGTTGATCACTGCTCTGACGAGAATGAGGCGAGATTCCTCTATCTCGGTCACGTTGACTGAACCTGTCAAACCAGTTGACCTGTTCAAAAGAATTAAAGAGTTAGGTATTAATATTGACGACTTGACGTGTGTCCAGCCTCTGCCTGGTAACAAGTATGATATAACATTCACTTCATTCAGCAAAAGAGAGAAATGAACGGAAATTTGAAAAGATGCATGGCGTAGAGATGCAAAATTTTACTGAGTACACGATCGTCACCCTTTTCCATATCCC
>NW_003149143.1:0-21171 GCF_000003605.2 Saccoglossus kowalevskii | reverse complement strand
ATTAAGGTCTAGAGAACAAAGTGTTCAGACCAGTTTGTAATGTTTAGCAACTGCTCAAGGTCTAGAGAAGAAGGTGTTCAAACCAGTTTGTACTGCTTAGTAACTGCTTAAGGTCTAAAGAACTAGGTGTTCAGACCAGTTTGTAATGTTTAGTAACTGCTTAAGGTATGGAGAACAAGATGTTCAGACCAGTTCGTACTGTTTAGTAACTGCTTAAGGTCTAGAGAACAAGGTGTTCAGAGCAGTTTGTACTGTTTTGTAACTGCTTAAGGTCTAGAGAACAAGGTGTTCAGACCAGTTTGTACTGTTTAGTAACTGCTTAAGGTCTAGAGAACAAGGTGTTCAGACCAGTTTGTACTGCTTAGTAACTGCTTAAGGTCTAGAGAACAAGGTGTTCAGATTAGTTTGTAATGCTTAGTAACTGCTTCAGGTCTAGAGAACAAGGTGTTCAGACCAGTTTGTACTGTTTAGTAACTGCTTAAGGCCTAGATAACAATGTGATCAGACCAGTTTGTACTGCTTAGTAACTGCTTAAGGTCTAGAGAACAAGGTGTTCAGACCAGTTTGTACTGTTTAGTAACTGCTTAAGGCCTAGATAACAAGGTGATCAGACCAGTTTGTACAGCTTAGTAACTGCTTAAGGTCTAGAGAACAAGGTATTCAGACCAGTTTGTACTGTTTAGTAACTGCTTAAAGTCTAGAGAACAAAGGTATTCAGACCAGTTTGTACTGTTTAGTAACTGCTTAAGGTCTAGAGAACAAGGTGTTCAGACCAGTTTGTACTGTTTAGTAACTGCTTAAGGTCTAGAGAACTAGGTGTTCAGACCAGTTTGTAATGTTTAGTAACTGCTTAAGGTCTAGAGAACAAGGTGTTCAGACCAGTTTGTACTGTTTAGTAACTGCTTAAGGCCTAGATAACAAGGTGTTCAGACCAGTTTGTACTGCTTAGTAACTGCTTAAGGTCTAGAGAACAAGGTGTTCAGACCAGTTCGTACTGTTTAGTAACTGCTTAAGGTCTAGAGAACAAAGTGTTCAGAGCAGTTTGTACTGTTTAGTATCTGCTTAAGGTCTAGAGAACAAGGTGTTCAGACCAGTTTGTACTGTTTAGTAATTGCTTAAGGTCTAGAGAACACGGTGTTCAGACCAGATTGTACTGCTTAGTAACTGCTTAAGGTCTAGAGAACAAGGTGTTCAGACCAGTTCGTACTGTTTAGTAACTGCTTAAGGTCTAGAGAACAAAGTGTTCAGAGCAGTTTGTACTGTTTAGTATCTGCTTAAGGTCTAGAGAAAAAAGTGTTCAGACCAGTTTGTACTGCTTAGTAACTGCTTAAGGTCTAGAGAACAAGGTGTTCAGACCAGTTTGTACTGCTTAGTAACTGCTTAAGTTCTAGAGAACAAGGTGTTCAGACCAGTTTGTACTGTTTAGTAACTGCTTAAGGTCTAGAGAACAAAGTGTTCAGAGCAGTTTGTACTGTTTAGTATCTGCTTAAGGTCTAGAGAAAAAAGTGTTCAGACCAGTTTGTACTGCTTAGTAACTGCTTAAGGTCTAGAGAACAAGGTGTTCAGACCAGTTTGTACTGCTTAGTAACTGCTTAAGTTCTAGAGAACAAGGTGTTCAGACCAGTTTGTACTGTTTAGTAACTGCTTAAGGCCTAGAGAACAAGGTGTTCAGACCAGTTCGTACTGTTTAGTAACTGCTTAAGGTCTAGAGAACAATGTGTTCAGACCAGTTTGTACTGCTTAGTAACTGCTTAAGGTCTAGAGAACAAGGTGTTCAAACCAATTTGTACTGCTTAGTAACTGCTTAAGGTCTAGAGAACTAGGTGTTCAGACCAGTTTGTACTGCTTAGTAACTGATTAAGGTCTAGAGAACAAGGTGTTCAAACCAATTTGTACTGCTTAGTAACTGCTTAAGGTCTAGAGAACTAGGTGTTCAGACCAGTTTGTAATGTTTAGTAACTGCTTAAGGTATAGAGAACAAGGTGTTCAGACCAGTTTGTACTGCTTAGTAACTGCTTAAGGTCTAAAGAACAAGGTGTTCAGACCAGTTTGTACTGCTTAGTAACTGCTTAAGGTCTAGAGAACAAAGTGTTCAGACCAGTTTGTAATGTTTAGTAACTGCTCAAGGTCTAGAGAACAAGGTGTTCAGACCAGTTTGTACTGCTTAGTAACTGCTTAAGGTCTAGAGAACAAGGTGTTCAAACCAGTTTGTACTGCTTAGTAACTGCTTAAGGTCTAGAGAACTAGGTGTTCAGACCAGTTTGTAATGCTTAGTAACTGCTTAAGGTATAGAGAACAAGATGTTCAGACCAGTTCGTACTGTTTATTAACTGCTTAAGGCCTAGAGAACAAGGTGTTCAGACCAGTTTTTACTGCTTAGTAACTGCTTAAGGTCTAGAGAACAAGGTGTTCAGACCAGTTCGTACTGTTTAGTAACTGCTTAAGGTCTAGAGAACAAGGTGTTCAGAGCAGTTTGTACTGTTTAGGAGCTGATTAAGGTCTAGAGAAAAGGTGTTCAGACCAGTTTGTACTGTTTTGTAACTGCTTAAGGTCTAGAGAACAAGGTGTTCAGACCAGTTTGTACTGTTTAGTAACTGCTTAAGGTCTAGAGAACATGGTGTTCAGACCAGTTTGTACTGTTTAGTAACTGCTTAAGGTCTAGAGAACATGGTGTTCAGACCAGTTTGTACTGTTTAGTAACTGCTTAAGGTCTAGGGAACAAGGTGTTCAGACCAGTTTGTACTGCTTAGTAACTGCTTAAAGTCTAGAGAACAAGGTGTTCAGACCAGTTTGTACTGTTTAATAACTGATTAAGGTCTAGAGAACAAGGTGTTCAGACCAGTTTCTACTGCTTAGTAACTGCTTAAGGTCTAGAGAACAAGGTGTTCAAACCAGTTTGTACTGCTTAGTAACTGCTTAAGGTCTAGAGAACTAGGTGTTCAGACCAGTTTGTAATGTTTAGTAACTGCTTAAGGTCTAGAGAACAAGGTGTTCAGACCAGTTTGTACTGTTTAGTAATTGCTTAAGGTCTAGAGAACACGGTGTTCAGACCAGTTTGTACTGCTTAGTAACTGCTTAAGGTCTAGAGAACAAGGTGTTCAGACCAGTTCGTACTGTTTAGTAACTGCTTAAGGTCTAGAGAACAAAGTGTTCAGAGCAGTTTGTACTGTTTAGTATCTGCTTAAGGTCTAGAGAACAAAGTGTTCAGACCAGTTTGTACTGCTTAGTAACTGCTTAAGGTCTAGAGAACAAGGTGTTCAGACCAGTTTGTACTGCTTAGTAACTGCTTAAGTTCTAGAGAACAAGGTGTTCAGACCAGTTTGTACTGTTTAGTAACTGCTTAAGGCCTAGAGAACAAGGTGTTCAGACCAGTTCGTACTGTTTAGTAACTGCTTAAGGTCTAGAGAACAATGTGTTCAGACCAGTTTGTACTGCTTAGTAACTGCTTAAGGTCTAGAGAACAAGGTGTTCAAACCAATTTGTACTGCTTAGTAACTGATTAAGGTCTAGAGAACAAGGTGTTCAAACCAATTTGTACTGCTTAGTAACTGCTTAAGGTCTAGAGAACTAGGTGTTCAGACCAGTTTGTAATGTTTAGTAACTGCTTAAGGTATAGAGAACAAGGTGTTCAGACCAGTTTGTACTGCTTAGTAACTGCTTAAGGTCTAAAGAACAAGGTGTTCAGACCAGTTTGTACTGCTTAGTAACTGCTTAAGGTCTAGAGAACAAAGTGTTCAGACCAGTTTGTAATGTTTAGTAACTGCTCAAGGTCTACAGAACAAGGTGTTCAGACCAGTTTGTACTGCTTAGTAACTGCTTAAGGTCTAGAGACCAAGGTGTTCAAACCAGTTTGTACTGCTTAGTAACTGCTTAAAGGTCTAGAGAACTAGGTGTTCAGACCAGTTTGTAATGCTTAGTAACTGCTTAAGGTATAGAGAACAAGATGTTCAGACCAGTTCGTACTGTTTATTAACTGCTTAAGGTCTAGAGAACAAGGTGTTCAGAGCAGTTTGTACTGTTTTGTAACTGCTTAAGGTCTAGAGAACATGGTGTTCAGACCAGTTTGTACTGTTTCGTAACTGCTTAAGGTCTAGAGAACAAGGTGTTCAGACCTAGTTTGTACTGCTTTGTTACTGCTTCAGGTATAGAGAACAAGGTGTTCAGACCAGTTTGTACTGTTTAGTAACTACTTAAAGTCAAGAGAAAAAAGTGTTCAGACCAGTTTGTACTGCTTAGTAACTGCTTAAGGTCTAGAGAACAAGGTGTTCAGATTAGTTTGTACTGCTTAGTAACTGCTTCAGGTCTAGAGAACAAGGTGTTCAGACCAGTTTGTACTGCTTAGTAACTGCTTAAGGTCTAGAGAACAAGGTGTTCAGACCAGTTTGTACTGTTTAGTAACTGCCTAAGGCCTAGATAACAAGGTGATCAGACCAGTTTGTACTGCTTAGTAACTGCTTAAGGTCTAGAGAACAAGGTGTTCAGACCAGTTTGTACTGTTTAGTAACTGCTTAACGTCTAGAGAACATGGTGTTCAGACCAGCTTGTACTGTTTAGTAACTGCTTAAGGTCTAGAGAAAAAAGTGTTCAGACCCGTTGGTACTGCTTAGTAACTGCTTAAGGTCTAGAGAACAAGGTGTTCAGACCAGTTTGTAGTGCTTAGTAACTGCTTAAGGTCTAGAGAACAAGGTGTTCAGACCAGTTTGTACTGTTTAGTAACTGCTTAAGGCCTAGAGAACAAGGTGTTCAGACCAGTTTTTACTGCTTAGTAACTGCTTAAGGTCTAGAGAACAAGGTGTTCAGACCAGTTTGTACTGTTAGTAACTGCTTAACGTCTAGAGAACATGGTGTTCAGACCAGTTTGTACTGTTTAGTAACTGCTTAAGGTCTAGAGAAAAAAGTGTTCAAACCTGTTTGTACTGCTTAGTAACTGCTTAACGTCTAGAGAACAAGGTGTTCAGACCACTTTGTAGTGCTTAGTAACTGCTTAAGGTCTAGAGAACAAGGTGTTCAGACCAGTTTGTAGTGCTTAGAAACTGCTTAAGGTCTAGAGAACAAGGTGTTCAGACCAGTTTGTACTGTTTAGTAACCTGCTTAAGGCCTAGAGAACAAGGTGATCAGACCAGTTTGTACTGCTTAGTAACTGCTTAAGGTCTAGAGAACAAGGTGTTCAGACCAGTTTGTACTGTTTAATAACTGATTAAGGTCTAGAGAACAAGGTGTTCAGACCAGTTTGTACTGTTTTGAAACTGCTTAAGGTCTAGAGAACAAGGTGTTCAGACCAGTTTGTACTGTTTAGTAACTGCTTAACGTCTAGAGAACATGGTGTTCGGACCAGTTTGTACTGTTTAGTAACTGCTTAAGGTCTAGAGAAAAAAGTGTTCAGACCTGTTTGTACTGCTTAGTAACTGCTTAACGTCTAGAGAACAAGGTGTTCAGACCAGTTTGTAGTGCTTAGTAACTGCTTAAGGTCTAGAGAACAAGGTGTTCAGACCAGTTTGTACTGTTTAGTAACTGCTTAAGGCCTAGAGAACAAGGTGTTCAGACCAGTTTTTACTGCTTAGTAACTGCTTAAGGTCTAGAGAACAAGGTGTTCTGACCAGTTCGTACTGTTTAGTAACTGCTTAAGGTCTAGAGAACAAGGTGTTCAGAGCAGTTTGTACTGTTTAGGAGCTGATTAAGGTCTAGAGAAAAGGTGTTCTGACCAGTTTGTACTGTTTTGTAAGTGCTTAAGGTCTAGAGAACAAGGTGTTCAGACCAGTTTGTACTGTTTAGTAACTGCTTAAGGTCTAGAGAACATGGTGTTCAGACCAGTTTGTACTGTTTAGTAACTGCTTAAGGTCTAGAGAACATGGTGTTCAGACCAGTTTGTACTGTTTAGTAACTGCTTAAGGTCTAGAGAACAAGGTGTTCAGACCAGTTTGTACTGTTTAGTAACTGCTTAAGGTGTAGAGTACATGGTGTTCAGACCAGTTTGTAGTGATTAGTAACTGATTATGGTCTAGAGAACAAGGTGTTCAGACCAGTTTGTACTGTTTAGTAACTGCTTAAGGTCTAGAGAACAAGGTGTTCAGACCAGTTCGTACTGTTTAGTAACTGCTTAAGGTCTAGAGAACAAGGTGTTCAGAGCAGTTTGTACTGTTTAGTAACTGATTAAGGTCTAGAGAAAAGGTGTTCAGACCAGTTTGTACTGTTTTGTAACTGCTTAAGGTCTAGAGAACAAGGTGTTCAGACCAGTTTGTACTGGTTAGTAACTGCTTAAGGTCTAGAGAACAAGGTATTCAGACTAGTTTGTACTGTTTAGTAACTGTTTAACGTCTAAAGAAAAAAGTGTTCAAACCAGTTTGTACTGCTTAATAACTGCTTAAGGTATAGACAACAAGGTGTTCAGACCAGTTTGTACTGTTTAGTAACTGCTTAAGGTCTAGGGAACAAAGTGTTCAAACCAGTTCGTTCTGCTTAGTATCTGCTTAAGGCCTAGAAAACATGGTGTTCAGACCAGTTTGTACTTTTTAGTAACTGCTTAAGGTCTAGAGAACAAGATGTTCAGACCAGTTTGTACTGCTTAGTAACTGCTTAAAGTCTAGAGAAAAAGGTGTTCAGACCAGTTTGTTCTGCCTAGTAACTGCTTAAGGTCTAGAGAACAAGGTGTTCTGAACAGTTTATACTGCTTAGTAACTGCTTAAGGTCTAGAGAACAAGGTGTTCAGACCAGTTTGTACTGTTTAGTAACTGCTTAAGGTCTAGAGAACAAGGTGTTCAGACCAGTTTGTACTGCTTAGTAACTGCTTAAGGTCAAGAGAACAAGGTATTCAGACCAGTTTGTACTGTTTAGTAACTGCTTATGGTCTAGAGAACAAGGTGTTCAGACCAGTTTGTACTCTTTAGTAACTGCTTAAGGTCTAGAGAACAAGGTGTTCAGACCAGTTTGTACTGCTTAGTAACTGCTTAAGGTCAAGAGAACAAGGTGTTCAGACCAGTTCGTACTGCTTAGTAACTGCTTAAGGTCTAGAGAACAAGGTGTTCAGATTAGTTTGTACTACTTATTAACTGCTTCAGATCTAGAGAACAAGGTGTTCAGACCAGTTTGTAGTGCTTAGTAACTGCTTATGGTCTAGAGAACTAGGTGTTCAGACCAGTTTGTACTGTTTAGCAACTGCTTAAGGTCTAGAGAACAAGGTATTCAGACCAGTTTGTACTGTTTAGTAACTGCTTAAGGTCTAGAGAACAAGGTGTTCAGAGCAGTTTGTACGGTTTTGTAACTGCTTAAAGGTCTAGAGAACAAGGTGTTCAGATTAGTTTGTACTGCTTAGTAACTGCTTCAGGTCTAGAGAACAAGGTGTTCAGACCAGTTTGTACTGCTTAGTAACTGCTTAAGGTCTAGAGAACAAGGTGTTCAGACCAGTTTGTACTGTTTAGTAACTGCTTAAGGCCTAGATAACAAGGTGTTCAGACCAGTTTGTAGTGCTTAGTAACTGCTTATGGTCTAGAGAACAAGGTGTTCAGACCAGTTTGTACTGTTTAGTAACTGCTTAAGGCCTACAGAACAAAGTGTTCAGAACAGTTTGTACTGCTTAGTAACTGCTTAAGTCTAGAGAACAAGGTGTTCAGATTAGTTTGTACTACTTATTAACTGCTTCAGTCTAGAGAACAATGTGTTCAGACCTGTTTGTAGTGCTTAGTAACTGCTTATGGTCTAGAAGAACAATGGTGTTCAGACCAGTTCGTACTGCTTAGTATCTGCTAAGGGCCTAGAGAACAAGGTGTCAGACAAGTTTGTACTTTTTAGTAACTGCTTAAGGTCTAGAGAACAATGTGTTCAGACCAGTTTGTACTGCTTAGTAACTGCTTAAGGTCCAGAGAACAAGATGTTCAGACCAGTTTGTACTGCTTAGTAACTGCTTACGGTCTAGAGAAAAAGGTGTTCAGACCAGTTTGTACTGCCTAGTAACTGCTTAAAGTCTAGAGAACAAGATGTTCTGAACAGTTTATACTGCTTAGTAACTGCTTAAGGTCTAGAGAACAAGGTGTTCAGACCAGTTTGTACTGTTTAGTAACTGCTTAAGGTCTAGAGAACAAGGTGTTCAGACCAGTTTGTACTGCTTAGTTACTGCTTGAGCTCTAGAGAACAAGGTGTTCGGAGCAGTTTGTATGGTTTTGTAACTGCTTAAGGTCTAAAGAACATGGTGTTCAGAGCAGTTTGTACTGTTTTGTAACTGCTTAAGGTCTAGAGAACAAGGTGTTCAGACCAGTTTGTACTGCTTAGTAACTGCTTCAGGTCTAGAGAACAAGGTGTTCAGACCAGTTTGTATTGTTTAGTAACTGCTTAACGTCTAGAGAAAAAAAAGTGTTCAGACCAGTTTGTACTGCTTAGTAACTTCTTAAGGTCTAGAGAACAAGGTGTTCAGATTAGTTTGTACTGCTTAGTAACTGCTTCAGGTCTAGAGAACAAGGTGTTCACACCAGTTTGTACTGCTTAGTAACTGTTTAAGGTCTAGAGAACAAGGTGTTCAGACCAGTTTGTACTGTTTAGTAACTGCTTAAAGCCTAGATAACAAGGTGTTCAGACCAGTTTGTACTGCTTAGTAACTGCTTAAGGTCTAGAGAACAAGGTGTTCAGACCAGTTCGTACTATTTAGTAACTGCTTAAGGTCTAGAGAACAAAGTGTTCAGAGCAGTTTGTACTGTTTAGTAACTGCTTAAGGTCTAGAGAACATGGTGTTCAGACCAGTTTGTATTGTTTAGTAACTGCTTAAGGTCTAAAGAAAAAGTGTTCAGACCAGTTTGTACTGCTTAGTAACTGCTTAAGTTCTAGAGAACAAGGTGTTCAGACCAGTTTGTACTGTTTAGTAACTGCTTAAGGTCTAGAGAACAAGGTGTTCAGACCAGTTTGTACTGCTTAGTAACTGCTTAAGGTCTAGAGAACAAGGTGTTCAGACCACTTTGTACTGCTTAGTAACTGCTTAAGGTCTAGAGAACAAGGTGTTCAGACCAGTCTGTACTGCTTAGTAACTGCTTAAGATCTAGAGAACAAGGTGTTCAGACCTGTTTGTACTGCTTAGTAACAGCATAAGGTCTAGAGAGCAAGGTGTTCAGACCAGTTTGTACTGTTTAGTAACTGCTTAAGGTCTAGAGACCAAGGTGTTCAGACCAGTTTGTACTGTTTAGTAACTGCTTAAGGTCTAGAGAACAAGGTGTTCAGACCAGTTTGTACTGCTTAGTAACTGCTTAAGGTCTAGAGAACAAGGAGTTCAGACCAGTTTGTACTGTTTAGTAACTGCTTAAGTTCTAGAGAACAAGGTCTTCAGACCAGTTTGTACTGCTCAGTAACTGCTTAAGGTCTAGAGAACAAGGTGTTCATACCAGTCTGTACTGCTTAGTAACTGCTTAAGGTCTTGAGAACAAGGTGTTCAGAGCAGTTTGTACTGCTTAGTAACTGCTTAAGGTCTAGAGAACAAGGTGTTCAGACCAGTTTGTACTGTTTAGTAACTGCTTAAGGTCTAGAGAACAAGGTGTTCAGATTAGTTTGAACTGCTTAGTAACTGCTTAAGGTCTAGAGAACAAGGTGTTCAGACCAGTTTGTACTGCTTAGTAACTGCTTAAGGTCAAGAGAACAAGGTATTCAGACCAGTTTGTACTGTTTAGTAACTGCTTAAGGTCTAGAGAACAAGGTGTTCAGACCAGTTTGTACTGCTTAGTAACTGCTTAAGGTCTAGAGAACAAGGTGTTCAGACCAGTTCGTACTGTTTAGTAACTGCTTAAGGTCTAGAGAACAAGGTGTTCAGAGCAGTTTGTACTGTTTAGTAACTGATTAAGGTCTAGAGAACAAGGTGTTTAGACCAGTTTGTACTGCTTAGTAACTGCTTAAGGTCTAGAGAACAAGGTGTTCAGACCAGTTTGTAGTGCTTAGTAACTGCTTATGGTCTAGAGAAAAACATGTTCAGACCAGTTTGTACTGCTTAGTAACTGCTTAAGGTCTAGAGAAAAAAATGTTCAGACCAGTTTGTACTGCTTAGTAACTGCTTAAGGTCTAGAGAACAAGGTGTTCAGACCAGTTTGTAGTGCTTAGTAACAGCTTAAGGTCTAGAGAACAAGATGTTCAGACCAGTTTGTACTGTTTAGTAACTGCTTAAGGTCTAGAGAACAAGGTGTTCAGAGCAGTTTGTACTGTTTAGTAACTGATTAAGTTCTAAAGAACAAGGTATTCAGACCAGTTTGTACTGTTTTGTAACTGCTTAACGTCTAGAGAACAAGGTGTTCAGACCAGTTTGTATTGTTTAGTAACTGCTTAAGGTCTAGAGAACAAGGTGTTCAGACCAGTTTGTACTGTTTAGTAACTGCTTAAGATCCAGAGAACAAGGTGTTCAGACCAGTTTGTACTGCTTAGTAAGTGGTTAAGGTATATAGAACAAGGTGTTCAGACCAGTTTGTACTGCTTAGTAACTGCTTAAGGTCTAGAGAACAAAATGTTCAGACCAGTTTGTACTGCATAGTAACTGCTTAAGGTCTAGAGAAAAAGGTGTTCAGACCAGTTTGTACTGCCTAGTAACTGCTTAAGGTCTAGAGAACAAGGTGTTCAGACCAGTTTGTACTGTTTTGTAACTGCTAAGGTCTAGAAAAACAAGGTGTCAGACCAGTTTGTACTGTTTAGTAACTGCTTAAGGTCTAGAGAACAAGGTGTTCAGACCAGTTTGTACTGTTTTAGTAACTGCTTAAGGTCTAGAGTACATGGTGTTCAGACCAGTTTGTAGTGCTTAGTAACTGCTTATGGTCTAGAGAACAAGGTGTTCAGACCAGTTTGTACTGTTTAGTAACTGCTTAAGGTCTAGAGAACAAGGTGTTCAGACCAGTTCGTACTGTTTAGTAACTGCTTAAGGTCTAGAGAACAAGGTGTTCAGAGCAGTTTGTACTGTTTAGTAACTGATTAAGGTCTAGAGAAAAGGTGTTCAGACCAGTTTGTACTGTTTTGTAACTGCTTAAGGTCTAGAGAACAAGGTGTTCAGACCAGTTTGTACTGGTTAGTAACTGCTTAAGGTCTAGAGAACAAGGTATTCAGACTAGTTTGTACTGTTGAGTAACTGCTTAAGGTCAAGAGAACATGGTGTTCAGACCAGTTTGTACTGTTTAGCAACTGCTTAAGGTCTAGAGAACAAGGTGTTAAGACCAGATTGTACTGCTTAATAACTGCTTAAGGTATAGAGAACAAGGTGTTCAGACCAGTTTGTACTGTTTAGTAACTGCTTAACGTCTAAAGAAAAAAGTGTTCAAACCAGTTTGTACTGCTTAATAACTGCTTAAGGTATAGACAACAAGGTGTTCAGACCAGTTTGTACTGTTTAGTAACTGCTTAAGGTCTAGGGAACAAAGTGTTCAAACCAGTTGGTTCTGCTTAGTATCTGCTTAAGGCCTAGAGAACATGGTGTTCAGACCAGTTTGTACTGTTTAGTAACTGCTTAAGGTCTAGAGAACAAGATGTTCAGACCAGTTTGTACTGCTTAGTAACTGCTTAAGGTCTAGAGAAAAAGGTGTTCAGACCAGTTTGTTCTGCCTAGTAACTGCTTAAGGTCTAGAGAACAAGGTGTTCTGAACAGTTTATACTGCTTAGTAACTGCTTAAGGTCTAGAGAACAAGGTGTTCAGACCAGTTTGTACTGTTTAGTAACTGCTTAAGGTCTAGAGAACAAGGTGTTCAGACCAGTTTGTACTGCTTAGTAACTGCTTAAGGTCAAGAGAACAAGGTATTCAGACCAGTTTGTACTGTTTAGTAACTGCTTATGGTCTAGAGAACAAGGTGTTCAGACCAGTTTGTACTGTTTAGTAACTGCTTAAGGTCTAGAGAACAAGGTGTTCAGACCAGTTTGTACTGCTTAGTAACTGCTTAAGGTCAAGAGAACAAGGTGTTCAGACCAGTTCGTACTGCTTAGTAACTGCTTAAGGTCTAGAGAACAAGGTGTTCAGATTAGTTTGTACTACTTATTAACTGCTTCAGGTCTAGAGAACAAGGTGTTCAGACCAGTTTGTAGTGCTTAGTAACTGCTTATGGTCTAGAGAACAAGGTGTTCAGACCAGTTTGTACTGTTTAGCAACTGCTTAAGGTCTAGAGAACAAGGTATTCAGACCAGTTTGTACTGTTTAGTAACTGCTTAAAGGTCTAGAGAACAAGGTGTTCAGATTAGTTTGTACTGCTTAGTAACTGCTTCAGGTCTAGAGAACAAGGTGTTCAGACCAGTTTGTACTGCTTAGTAACTACTTAAGGTCTAGAGAACAAGGTGTTCAGACCAGTTTGTACTGTTTAGTAACTGCTTAAGGCCTAGATAACAAGGTGTTCAGACCAGTTTGTACTGCTTAGTAACTGCTTAAGGTCTAGAGAACAAGGTGTTCAGACCAGTTCGTACTGTTTAATAACTGCTTAATGTCTAGAGAACAAGGTGTTCAGAGCAGTTTGTACTTTTTAATAACTGATTAAGGTCTAGAGAACAAAGTGTTCAGACCAGTTTGTACTGTTTTGTAACTGATTAACGTCTAAAGAACAAATTGTTCAGACCAGTTTGTACTGCATAGTAACTGCTTAAGGTCTAGAGAAAAAGGTGTTCAGACCAGTTTGTACTGCCTAGTAACTGCTTAAGGTCTAGAGAACAAGGTGTTCTGAACAGTTTATACTGCTTAGTAACTGCTTAAGGTCTAGAGAACAAGGTGTTCAGACCAGTTTGTACTGCTTAGTAACTGCTTAAGGTCTAGAGAACAAGGTGTTCAGACCAGTTTGTACTGCTTAGTAACTGCTTAAGCTCTAGAGAACAAGGTGTTCAGACCAGTTCGTACTGTTTAGTAACTGCTTAAGGTCTAGAGAACAAGGTGTTCAGAGCAGTTTGTACTGTTTTGTAACTGCTTAAGGTCTAGAGAACATGGTGTTCAGACCAGTTTGTACTGTTTCGTAACTGCTTAAGGTCTAGAGAACAAGGTGTTTAGACCAGTTTGTACTGCTTAGTAACTGCTTAAGGTCTAGAGAACATAGTGTTCAGACCAGTTTGTACTGTTTAGTAACTGCTTAAGGCCTAGATAACAAGGTGTTCAGACCAATTTGTACTGCTTAGTAACTGCTTAAGGTCTAGAGAAAAAGGTGTTCAGACCAGTTTGTACTGTTTCGTAACTGCTTAAGGTTTAGAGAACAAGGTGTTTAGACCAGTTTGTACTGCTTAGTAACTGCTTCAGGTCTAGAGAACAAGGTGTTCAGACCAGTTTGTACTGCCTAGTAACTGCTTAAGGTCTAGAGAACAAGGTGTTCAGACCAGTTTGTACTGTTTAGTAACTGCTTAAGGCCTAGATAACAAGGTGTTCAGACCAGTTTGTACTGCTTAGTAACTGCTTAAGGTCTAGAGAACAAGGTGTTCAGACCAGTTCGTACTGTTTAGTAACTGCTTAAGGTCTAGAGAACAAAGTGTTCAGAGCAGTTTGTACTGTTTAGTATCTGCTTAAGGTCTAGAGAACAAGGTGTTCAGACCAGTTTGTACTGTTTAGTAACTGCTTAAGGTCTAGAGAACACGGTGTTCAGACCAGATTGTACTGCTTAGTAACTGCTTAAGGTCTAGAGAACAAGGTGTTCAGACCAGTTCGTACTGTTTAGTAACTGCTTAAGGTCTAGAGAACAAAGTGTTCAGAGCAGTTTGTACTGTTTAGTATCTGCTTAAGGTCTAGAGAAAAAAGTGTTCAGACCAGTTTGTACTGCTTAGTAACTGCTTAAGGTCTAGAGAACAAGGTGTTCAGACCAGTTTGTACTGCTTAGTAACTGCTTAAGTTCTAGAGAACAAGGTGTTCAGACCAGTTTGTACTGTTTAGTAACTGCTTAAGGCCTAGAGAACAAGGTGTTCAGACCAGTTCGTACTGTTTAGTAACTGCTTAAGGTCTAGAGAACAATGTGTTCAGACCAGTTTGTACTGCTTAGTAACTGCTTAAGGTCTAGAGAACAAGGTGTTCAAACCAATTTGTACTGCTTAGTAACTGATTAAGGTCTAGAGAACAAGGTGTTCAAACCAATTTGTACTGCTTAGTAACTGCTTAAGGTCTAGAGAACTAGGTGTTCAGACCAGTTTGTACTGTTTAGTAACTGCTTAAGGTATAGAGAACAAGGTGTTCAGACCAGTTTGTACTGCTTAGTAACTGCTTAAGGTCTAAAGAACAAGGTGTTCAGACCAGTTTGTACTGCTTAGTAACTGCTTAAGGTCTAGAGAACAAAGTGTTCAGACCAGTTTGTAATGTTTAGTAACTGCTCAAGGTCTAGAGAACAAGGTGTTCAGACCAGTTTGTACTGCTTAGTAACTGCTTAAGGTCTAGTAACAAGGTGTTCAAACCAGTTTGTACTGCTTAGTAACTGCTTAAGGTCTAGAGAACTAGGTGTTCAGACCAGTTTGTAATGCTTAGTAACTGCTTAAGGTATAGAGAACAAGATGTTCAGACCAGTTCGTACTGTTTATTAACTGCTTAAGGTCTAGAGAACAAGGAGTTCAGACCAGTTTGTACTGTTTCGTAACTGCTTAAGGTCTAGAGAACAAGGAGTTCAGAGCAGTTTGTACTGTTTTGTAACTGCTTAAGGTCTAGAGAACAAGGTGTTCAGACCAGTTTGTACTGTTTCGTAACTGCTTAAGGTCTAGAGAACAAGGTGTTCAGACTAGTTTGTACTGCTTTGTAACTGCTTCAGGTCTAGAGAACAAGGTGTTCAGACCAGTTTGTACTGTTTAGTAACTACTTAACGTCAAGAGAAAAAAGTGTTCAGACCAGTTTGTACTGCTTAGTAACTGCTTAAGGTCTAGAGAACAAGGTGTTCAGATTAGTTTGTACTGCTTAGTAACTGCTTCAGGTCTAGAGAACAAGGTGTTCAGACCAGTTTGTACTGCTTAGTAACTGCTTAAGGTCTAGAGAACAAGGTGTTCAGACCAGTTTGTACTGTTTAGTAACTGCCTAAGGCCTAGATAACAAGGTGATCAGACCAGTTTGTACTGCTTAGTAACTGCTTAAGGTCTAGAGAACAAGGTGTTCAGACCAGTTTGTACTGTTTAATAACTGATTAAGATCTAGAGAACAAGGTGTTCAGACCAGTTTGTACTGTTTTGTAACTGCTTAAGGTCTAGAGAACAAGGTGTTCAGACCAGTTTGTACTGTTTAGTAACTGCTTAACGTCTAGAGAACATGGTGTTCAGACCAGCTTGTACTGTTTAGTAACTGCTTAAGGTCTAGAGAAAAAAGTGTTCAGACCAGTTTGTAGTGCTTAGTAACTGCTTAAGGTCTAGAGAACAAGGTGTTCAGACCAGTTTGTACTGTTTAGTAACTGCTTAAGGCCTAGAGAACAAGGTGTTCAGGCCAGTTTTTACTGCTTAGTAACTGCTTAAGGTCTAGAGAACAAGGTGTTCAGACCAGTTTGTACTGTTTAGTAACTGCTTAAGGTCTAGAGAACAAGGTGTTCAGACCAGTTTGTACTGTTTAGTAACTGCTTAAGGTCTAGAGAACAAGGTGTTCAGAGCAGTTTGTACTGTTTAGTAACTGATTAAGGTCTAGAGAAAAGGTGTTCAGACCAGTTTGTACTGTTTAGTAACTGCTTAAGGTCTAGAGAACAAGGTGTTCAGACCAGTTTGTACTGTTTAGTAACCTGCTTAAGGCCTAGAGAACAAGGTGATCAGACCAGTTTTTACTGCTTAGTAACTGCTTAAGGTCTAGAGAACAAGGTGTTCAGACCAGTTTGTACTGTTTAATAACTGATTAAGATCTAGAGAACAAGGTGTTCAGACAAGTTTGTACTGTTTTGAAACTGCTTAAGGTCTAGAGAACAAGGTGTTCAGACCAGTTTGTACTGTTTAGTAACTGCTTAACGTCTAGAGAACATGGTGTTCAGACCAGTTTGTACTGTTTAGTAACTGCTTAAGGTCTAGAGAAAAAAGTGTTCAGACCTGTTTCTACTGCTTAGTAACTGCTTAACGTCTAGAGAACAAGGTGTTCAGACCACTTTGTAGTGCTTAGTAACTGCTTAAGGTCTAGAGAACAAGGTGTTCAGACCAGTTTGTAGTGCTTAGAAACTGCTTAAGGTCTAGAGAACAAGGTGTTCAGACCAGTTTGTACTGTTTAGTAACCTGCTTAAGGCCTAGAGAACAAGGTGATCAGACCAGTTTGTACTGCTTAGTAACTGCTTAAGGTCTAGAGAACAAGGTGTTCAGACCAGTTTGTACTGTTTAATAACTGATTAAGATCTAGAGAACAAGGTGTTCAGACCAGTTTGTACTGTTTAATAACTGCTTAAGGTCTAGAGAACAAGGTGTTCAGACCAGTTTGTACTGTTTATTAACTGCTTAAGGTCTAGAGAACAAGGTGTTCAGACCAGTTTGTACTGTTTAGTAACTGCTTAACGTCTAGAGAACATGGTGTTCGGACCAGTTTGTACTGTTTAGTAACTGCTTAAGGTCTAGAGAAAAAAGTGTTCAGACCTGTTTGTACTGCTTAGTAACTGCTTAACGTCTAGAGAACAAGGTGTTCAGACCAGTTTGTAGTGCTTAGTAACTGCTTAAGGTCTAGAGAACAAGGTGTTCAGACCAGTTTGTACTGTTTAGTAACTGCTTAAGGTCTAGAGAACATGGTGTTCAGACCAGTTTGTACTGTTTAGTAACTGCTTAAGGTCTAGAGAACATGGTGTTCAGACCAGTTTGTACTGTTTAGTAACTGCTTAAGGTCTAGAGAACAAGGTGTTCAGACCAGTTTGTACTGCTTAGTAACTGCTTAAGGTCTAGAGAACAAGGTGTTCAGACCAGTTTGTACTGTTTTGTAACTGATTAAGGTCTAGAGAACAAGGTGTTCAGACCAGTTTGTAGTGTTTAGTAACTGCTTCAGGTCTAGAGAACAAGGTGTTCAGACCAGTTTGTACTGTTTCGTAACTGCTTAAGGTCTAGAGAACAAGGTGTTCAGACTAGTTTGTACTGCTTTGTAACTGCTTCAGGTCTAGAGAACAAGGTGTTCAGACCAGTTTGTACTGTTTACTAACTGCTTAAGGTCAAGAGAAAAAAGTGTACAGACCAGTTTGTTCTGCTTAGTAACGGCTTAAGGTCTAGAGAACAAGGTGTTCAGACCAGTTTGTACTGTTTAGTAACTGCTTAAGGCCTAGATAACAAGGTGATCAGACCAGTTTGTACTGCTTAGTAACTGCTTAAGGTCTAGAGAACAAGGTGTTCAGACCAGTTTGTACTGTTTAATAACTGATTAAGGTCTAGAGAAAAAAGTGTTCAGACCCGTTTGTACTGCTTAGTAACTGCTTAAGGTCTAGAGAACAAGGTGTTCAGACCAGTTTGTAGTGCTTAGAAACTGCTTAAGGTCTAGAGAACAAGGTGTTCAGACCAGTTTGTACTGTTTAGTAACCTGCTTAAGGCCTAGAGAACAAGGTGTTCAGACCAGTTTTTACTGCTTAGTAACTGCTTAAGGTCTAGAGAACAAGGTGTTCAGACCAGTTTGTACTGTTTAATAACTGATTAAGATCTAGAGAACAAGGTGTTCAGACCAGTTTGTACTGTTTTGAAACTGCTTAAGGTCTAGAGAACAAGGTGTTCAGACCAGTTTGTACTGTTTAGTAACTGCTTAACGTCTAGAGAACATGGTGTTCAGACCAGTTTGTACAGTTTAGTAACTGCTTAAGGTCTAGAGAAAAAAGTGTTCAGACCTGTTTGTACTGCTTAGTAACTGCTTAACGTCTAGAGAACAAGGTGTTCAGACCAGTTTTTAGTGCTTAGTAACTGCTTAAGGTCTAGAGAACAAGGTGTTCAGACCAGTTTGTAGTGCTTAGAAACTGCTTAAGTTCTAGAGAACAAGGTGTTCAGACCAGTTTGTACTGTTTAGTAACCTGCTTAAGGCCTAGAGAACAAGGTGATCAGACCAGTTTGTACTGCTTAGTAACTGCTTAAGGTCTAGAGAACAAGGTGTTCAGACCAGTTTGTACTGTTTAATAACTGATTAAGTTCTAGAGAACAAGGTGTTCAGACCAGTTTGTACTGTTTTGAAACTGCTTAAGGTCTAGAGAACAAGGTGTTCAGACCAGTTTGTACTGTTTAGTAACTGCTTAACGTCTAGAGAACATGGTGTTCAGACCAGTTTATACTGTTTAGTAACTGCTTAAGGTCTAGAGAAAAAAGTGTTCAGACCTGTTTGTACTGCTTAGTAACTGCTTAACGTCTAGAGAACAAGGTGTTCAGACCAGTTTGTACTGTTTAGTAACTGCTTAAGGTCTAGAGAACACAGGTGTTCACACCAGTTTGTACTGTTTAGTAACTGCTTAAGGTCTAGAGAACATGGTGTTCAGACCTGTTTGTACTGTTTAGTAACTGCATAAGGTCTAGAGAACAAGGTGTTCAGACCAGTTTGTACTGATTAGTAACTGTTTAAGGTCTAGAGAACAAGGTGTTCAGACCAGTTTGTACTGCTTAGTAACTGCTTAAGGTCTAAAGAACAAGGTGTTCAGACCAGTTTGTACTGTTTAGTAACTGCTTAAGGTCTAGAGAACAAGGTTTTCAGACCAGTTTGTACTGTTTAGTAACTGCTTAAGGTCTAGAGAACAAGGTGTTCAGACCAGATTGTACTGCTTAGTAACTGCTTAAGGTCTAGAGAACAAGGTGTTCAGACCAGCTTGTACTGCTTAGTAACTGCTTAAGGTCTAGAGAACAAGGTGTTCAGAGCAGTTTGTACTGTTTCGTAACTGCTTAAGGTCTAGAGAACAAGGTGTTCAGACCAGTTTGTACTGTTTAGTAACTGCTTAAGGTCTAGAGAACAAGGTGTTCAGACCAGTTTGTACTGTTTAGTGACTGCTTAAGGTCTAGAGAACAAGGTGTTCAGACCAGCTTGTACTGTTTAGTAACCGCTTAAGGTCTAGAGAACGAGGTGTTCAGACCAGTTTGTACTGTTTAGTAACTGCTTAAGGTCTAGAGAACAAGGTGTTCAGACCAGATTGTACTGTTTAGTAACTGCTTAAGGTCTAGAGAACAAGGTGTTCAGACCAGTTTGTACAGTTAGTAACTGCTTAAGGTCTAGAGAACAAGGTGTTCAGACCAGTTTGTACTGTTTAGTAACTGCTTAAGGTCTAGAGAACAAGGTGTTTAGACCTGTTTGTACTGTTTAGTAACTGCTTAAGGTCTAGAGAACAAGGTGTTCAGACCAGTTTGTACTGTTTAGTAACTGCTTAAGGTCTAGAGAACAAGGTGTTCAGACCAGTTTGTACTGCTTAGTAACTGCTTAAGGTCTAGAGAACAAGGTGTTCAGACCAGCTTGTACTGCTTAGTAACTGCTTAAGGTCTAGAGAACAAGGTGTTCAGAGCAGTTTGTACTGTTTAGTAACTGCTTAAGGTCTAGAGAACATGGTGTTCAGACCAGTTTGTACTGTTTCGTAACTGCTTAAGGTATAGAGAACAAGGTGTTCATACCAGTTTGTACTGCTTTGTAACTGCTTAAGGTATAGAGAACAAGGTGTTCATACCAGTTTGTACTGCTTTGTAACTGCTTAAGGTCTAGAGAACAAGGTGTTCAGACCAGTTTGTACTGTTTAGCAACTGCTTAACGTCAAGAGAAAAAAGTGTTCAGACCAGTTTCTACTGCTTAGTAACTGCTTAAGGTCTAGAGAACAAAGTGTTCAGACCAGTTTGTAATGTTTAGCAACTGCTCAAGGTCTAGAGAAGAAGGTGTTCAAACCAGTTTGTACTGCTTAGTAACTGCTTAAGGTCTAAAGAACTAGGTGTTCAGACCAGTTTGTAATGTTTAGTAACTGCTTAAGGTATGGAGAACAAGATGTTCAGACCAGTTCGTACTGTTTAGTAACTGCTTAAGATCTAGAGAACAAGGTGTTCAGAGCAGTTTGTACTGTTTTGTAACTGCTTAAGGTCTAGAGAACATGGTGTTCAGACCAGTTTGTACTGTTTTGTAACTGCTTAAGGTCTAGAGAACAAGGTGTTCAGACCAGTTTGTACTGCTTTGTAACTGCTTCAGGTCTAGAGAACAAGGTGTTCAGACCAGTTTGTACTGTTTAGTAACTGATTAAGGCCTAGAGAACAAGGTGTTCAGACCAGTTTGTACTGTTTAGTAACTGCTTAAGGTCTAGAGAACAAGGTGTTCAGACCAGTTTGTACTGCTTAGTAACTGCTTAAGGTCTAGAGAACAAGGTGTTCAGATTAGTTTGTACTGCTTAGTAACTGCTTCAGGTCTAGAGAACAAGGTGTTCAGACCAGTTTGTACTGTTTAGTAACTGCTTAAGGCCTAGATAACAATGTGATCAGACCAGTTTGTAATGCTTAGTAACTGCTTAAGGTCTAGAGAACAAGGTGTCAGACCAGTTTGTACTGTTTGTACTGATTAAGGTCTAGAGAACAAGGTGTTCAGACCAGTTTTTAGTGTTTAGTAACTGCTTAACGTCTAGAGAACATGGTGTTCAGACCAGTTTGTACTGTTTAGTAACTGCTTAAGGTCTAGAGAAAAAAGTGTTCAGACCCGTTTGTACTGCTTAGTAACTGCTTAAGGTCTAGAGAACAAGGTGTTCAGACCAGTTTGTAGTGCTTAGTAACTGCTTAAGGTCTAGAGAACAAGGTGTTCAGACCAGTTCGTACTGTTTAGTAACTGCTTAAGGTCTAGAGAACAAGGTGTTCAGAGCAGTTTGTACTGTTTAGTAACTGATTAAGGTCTAGAGAAAAGGTGTTCAGACCAGTTTGTACTGTTTTGTAACTGCTTAAGGTCTAGAGAACAAGGTGTTCAGACCAGTTTGTACTGTTTAGTAACTGCTTAAGGTCTAGAGAACATGGTGTTCAGACCAGTTTGTACTGTTTAGTAACTGCTTAAGGTCTAGAGAACATGGTGTTCAGACCAGTTTGTACTGTTTAGTAACTGCTTAAGGTCTAGAGAACAAGGTGTTCAGACCAGTTTGTACTGTTTAGTAACTGCTTAAGGTCTAGAGAAAAAAGTGTTCAGACCCGTTTGTACTGCTTAGTAACTGCTTAAGGTCTAGAGAACAAGGTGTTCAGACCAGTTTGTACTGTTTAATAACTGATTAAGGTCTAGAGAACAAGGTGTTCAGACCAGTTTGTACTGTTTTGTAACTGCTTAAGGTCTAGAGAACAAGGTGTTCAGAGCAGTTTGTACGGTTTTGTTACTGCTTAAGTTCTAGAGAACATGGTGTT
>NW_003149125.1:0-43424 GCF_000003605.2 Saccoglossus kowalevskii | reverse complement strand
TCATACATTGTAGTATATATTGCAGCCCTGTCAGTGGAATTCATGCAGTGTAGTATCTCTTGCAGCCCTGCCAGTGTAATTCATGCATTGTGGTGTCTATTGCAGCCCTGCCAGTGGAGTTCATGCAGTGTAGTATCTCTTGCAGCCCTGTCAGTGGAATTCATGCATTGTGGTATTAATTGCAGCCCTGTCAGTGGAATTCATGCATTGTTGTATATATTGCACCCTGTCAGTGGAATTCATGCATTGTAGTATATATTGCACCCTGTCAGTGGAATTCATGCATTGTAGTATATATTGCACCCTGTCAGTGGAATTCATGCTTTGTAGTATATATTACAGCCCTGTCAGTGGAAGTCATACATTGTAGTATATATTGCAGCCCTGTCAGTGGAATTCATGCAGTGTAGTATCTCTTGCAGCCCTGCCAGTGTAATTCATGCATTGTGGTGTCTATTGCAGCCCTGCCAGTGGAATTCATGCAGTGTAGTATCTCTTGCAGCCCTGTCAGTGGAATTCATGCATTGTGGTATTAATTGCAGCCCTGTCAGTGGAATTCATGCAGTGTAGTATATATTGCAGCCCTGTCAGTGGAATTCATACATTGTAGTATATATTGCACCCTGTCAGCGTAATTCATGCATTGCATTATATATTGCAGCCCTGTCAGTGGAATTCATGCAGTGTAGTAAATATTGCAGCCCTGCCAGTGCAATTCATGCATTGTAGTATATATTGCAGCCCTGCCAGTGGAATTCATGCATTGTAGTATCTATTGCAGCCCTTTCAGTAGAATTCATGCATTGTAGTATCTATTGCAGCCCTTTCAGTGGAATTCATGCAGTGTAGTGTCCATTGAAGCCCTTTCAGTGGAATTCATGCATTGTAGTATCTATTGCAGCCCTGTCAATGGAATTCATGCAGTGTAGTGTCCATTGAAGCCCTGTCAGTGGCATTCATGCATTGTAGTATATATTGCAGCCCTGCCAGTGGAATTCATGCATTGTAGTATCTATTGCAGCCCTGCTAGTGGAATTCATGCATTGTAGTATATATTGCAGCCTGTCAGTGGAATTCATGCATTGTAGTATCTATTGCACCCTGTCAGCGTAATTCATGCATTGTAGTATATATTGCAGCCCTGCCAGTGGAATTCATGCATTGTAGTGTATATTGTAGCCCTTTCAGTGGAATTCATACATTGTAGTATCTATTGCAGCCCTGCCAGTGGAATTCATGCATTGTAGTATCTATTGCTGCCCTTTCAGTGGAATTCATGCATTGTAGTATCTATTGCAGCCCTGCCAGTGAAATTCATGCATTGTAGTATCTATTGCAGTCCTGCCAGTGGAATTCATGCATTGTAGTATCTATTGCAGCCCTGCCAGTGGAATTCATGCATTGTAGTATCTATTGCAGCCCTGCCAGTGGAATTCATGCATTGTAGTATCTATTGCAGCCGTGTCAGTGGAATTCATGCAATGTAGTATCTATTGCAGCCCTGCCAGTGGAATTCATGCAATGTAGTATCTATTGCAGCCCTGCCAGTGGAATTCATGCATTGTAGTATCTATTGCAGCCCTGCCAGTGGAATTCATGGATTGTACTATATATTGCAGCCGTGTCAGTGGAATTCATGCAATGTAGTATCTATTGCAGCCCTGTCAGTGGAATTCATGCTTTGTAGTATCTATGCAGCACTGCCAATGGTATTCATGTATTGTGGTATTTATTGCAGCCCTGTCATTGGAATTCATGCATTGTAGTGTCTATTTCAGCCCTGCCAGTGGAATTCGTGCAGTGTAGTATCTCTTGCAGCCCTGTCAGTAGAATTCATGCATTGTGTTATTAATTGCAGCCCTGTCAGTGGAATTCATGCGTTGTAGTATATATTGCACCCTGTCAGTGTAATTCTTGTATTGTAGTATCTATTGCAGCCCTGTCAGTGGAATTCATGAAGTGTAGTATCTGTTGCAGCCATTTCAGTGGAATTCATGCATTGTGGTATTAATTGCACCCTGTCAGTGGAATTCACGCATTGTAGTATATATTGCACCCTGTCTGTGGAATTCATGCATTGTAGTATCTATTGCACCCTGTCAGTGGAATTCATGCATTGTAGTATCTATTGCACCCTGTCAGTGGAATTCATGCTTTGTAGTACCTATTGCAGCCCAGCCAGTGGAATTCATGCAGTGTAGTATCTGTTGCAGCCCTGTCAGTGGAATTCATGCATTGTGGTGTTAAATGCAGCCCCGTCAGTGGAATTCATGCATTGTAGTATATATTGCACCCTGTCAGTGGAATTTATGCATTGTGGTATTAATTGCAGCACTGCCAATGGAATTCATGTATTGTAGTATATATTGCAGCCCTGTCAGTGTAATTCATGCATTGTAGTATTTATTGCAGCCCTCTCAGTGGAATTCATGCTTTGTAGTATATATTGCATCACTGCCAATGGTATTCATGCATTGTGGTATTTATTGCAGCCCTGTCATTGGAATTCATGCATTGTAGTGTCTATTGCAGCCCTGCCAGTTGAATTCATGCAGTGTAGTATCTCTTGCAGCCCTGTCAGTGGAATTCATGCATTGTGGTATTAATTGCAGCCCTGTCAGTGGAATTCATGCATTGTAGTATATATTGCACCCTGTCAGTGTAATTCTTGCATTGTAGTATCTATTGCAGCCCTGCCAGTGGAATTCATGAAGTGTAGTATCTGTTGCAGCCATTTCAGTAGAATTCATGCATTGTGGAATTAATTGCTCCCTGTCAGTGGAATTCATGCATTGTAGTATATATTGCACCCTGTCAGTGGAATTCATGCATTGTAGTATCTATTGCTCCCTGTCAGTGGAAACTCATGCATTGTAGTATCTATTGCACCCTGTCAGTGGAATTCATGCTTTGTAGTACTTATTGCAGCTCAGCCCAGTGGAATTCATGCAGTGTAGTATCTGTTGCAGCCCTGTCAGTGGAATTCATGCATTGTGGTATTAAATGCAGCCCTGTCAGTGTAATTCATGCATTGTATTATCTATTGCAGCCCTGTCAGTGGAATTCATGCAGTGTAGTATATATTGCAGCCCTGTCAGTGGAATTCATACATTGAAGTATATATTGCACCCTGTCAGTGTAATTCATGCATTGCATTATATATTGCAGCCCTGTCAGTGGAATTCATGCAGTGTAGTATATATTGCAGCCCTGTCAGTGGAATTCATGCATTGTAGTATATATTGCAGCCCTGCCAGTGGAATTCATGCATTGTAGTATCTATTGCAGCCCTTTCAGTAGAATTCATGCATTGTAGTATCTATTGCAGCCCTTTCAGTGGAATTCATGCAGTGTAGTGTCCATTGAAGCCCTTTCAGTGGAATTCATGCATTGTAGTATCTATTGCAGCCCTGTCAGTGGAATTCATGCAGTGTAGTGTCCATTGAAGCCCTGTCAGTGGCATTCATGCATTGTAGTATATATTGCAGCCCTGCCAGTGGAATTCATGCATTGTAGTATCTATTGCAGCCCTGCTAGTGGAATTCATGCATTGTAGTATATATTGCAGCCTGTCAGTGGAATTCATGCATTGTAGTATCTATTGCAGCCCTGCCAGTGGAATTCATGCATTGTAGTATCAATTGCAGCCCTGCCAGTGGAATTCATGGATTGTATTATATATTGCAGCCGAGTCAGTGGAATTCATGCAATGTAGTATCTATTGCAGCCCTGCCAGTGGAATTCATGCAATGTAGTATCTATTGCAGCCCTGCCAGTGGAATTCATGCATTGTAGTATCTATTGCAGCCCTGCCAGTGGAATTCATGGATTGTATTATATATTGCAGCCGTGTCAGTGGAATTCATGCAATGTAGTATCTATTGCAGCCCTGTCAGTGGAATTCCCGCATTGTAGTATCTATTGCAGCCCTTTCAGTGGAATTAATGCATTGTAGTATCTATTGCAGCCCTTTCAGTCGAATTCATGCATTGTAGTATCTATTGCAGCCCTGCCAGTGGAATTCATGTATCGTAGTATCTATTGCAGCCCTGCCAGTGGAATTCATGCATTGTAGTATCTATTGCAGCCCTGCCAGTGGAATTCATGCATCGTAGTATCTATTGCAGCCCTGCCAGTGGAATTCATGCATCGTAGTATCTATTGCAGCCCTGCCAGTGGAATTCATGCATTGTAGTATCTATTGCAGCCCTGCCAGTGGAATTCATGGATTGTATTATATATTATTGCCGTGTCAGTGGAATTCATGCAATGTAGTATATATTGCACCCTGTCAGTGGAAATCATGCTTTGTAGTACCTATTGCAGCCCAGCCAGTGGAATTCATGCAGTGTAGTATCTGTTGCAGCCCTGTCAGTGGAATCATGCATGTAGTGTATATGAAGCCCCTCAGTGGAAATCATGCATTGCAGTATATATTGCAGCCCTTCAGTGGAATTCATGGATTGTATTATATATGCAGCCGTGTCAGTGGAATTCATGCAATGTAGTATATATTGCAGCGCTGCCAATGGAATTCCCGCATTGTAGTATATATTGCAGCCCTGACAGTGGAATTCATACATTGTAGTATATATTGCAGCCCTGCCACAGGAATTCATGCATTGTGGTATCTATTGCAGCCCTGCCAGTGGAATTCATGGATTGTATTATATATTGCAGCCGTGTCAGTGGAATTCATGCAATGTAGTATTTATTGCAGCGCTGCCAATGGAATTCCCGCATTGTAGTATATATTGCAGCCCTGTCAGTGGAATTCATACATTGTAGTATATATTGCACCCTGTCAGTGGGAATCATGCTTTGTAGTACCTATTGCAGCCCAGTCAGTGGAATTCATGCAGTGTAGTATCTGTTGCAGCCCTGTCAGTGGAATTCATGCATTGTGGTATTAAATGCAGCCCTGTCAGTGGAATTCATGCATTGTAGTATATATTGCACCCTGTCAGTGGAATTCATGCATTGTGGTATTAATTGCAGCCCTGTCAGTGGAATTCATGCATTGTAGTATATATTGCACCCTGTCAGTGGAATTCATGCTTTGTAATATCTATTGCAGCACTGCCAATGGAATTCATGTATTGTAGTATATATGCAGCCCTGTCAGTGGAATTCATGCATGTAGTATCTATTGCACCTGTCAGCGTAAATTCATGCATTGTAGTATATATTGCAGCCTGCCAGTGGAATTCATGCATTGTAGTGTATATTGTAGCCCTTTCAGTGGAATTCATACATTGTAGTATCTATTGCAGCCCTGCCAGTGGAATTCATGCATTGTAGTATCTATTGCTGCCCTTTCAGTGGAATTCATGCATTGTAGTATCTATTGCAGCCCTGCCAGTGAAATTCATGCATTGTAGTATCTATTGCAGTCCTGCCAGTGGAATTCATGCATTGTAGTATCTATTGCAGCCCTGCCAGTGGAATTCATGCATTGTAGTATCTATTGCAGCCCTGCCAGTGGAATTCATGCATTGTAGTATCTATTGCAGCCGTGTCAGTGGAATTCATGCAATGTAGTATCTATTGCAGCCCTGCCAGTGGAATTCATGCAATGTAGTATCTATTGCAGCCCTGCCAGTGGAATTCATGCATTGTAGTATCTATTGCAGCCCTGCCAGTGGAATTCATGGATTGTACTATATATTGCAGCCGTGTCAGTGGAATTCATGCAATGTAGTATCTATTGCAGCCCTGTCAGTGGAATTCCCGATTGTAGTATCTATTGCAGCCCTTTCAGTGGAATTCATGCATTGTAGTATCTATTGCAGCCCTTTCAGTGGAATTCATGCATTGTAGTATCTATTGCAGCCCTGCCAGTGGAATTCATGTATCGTAGTATCTATTGCAGCCCTCCCAGTGGAATTCATGCATTGTAGTATCTATTGCAGCCCTGCCAGTGGAATTCATGCATCGTAGTATCTATTGCAGCCCTGCCAGTGGAATCACGATGTAGTATTATGCAGCCCTGTCAGTGGAATTCATACATGTAGTATATATGCACCCTGTCAGTGAAATATGCTTTGTAGTACCTATGAAGCCCAGCCAGTGGAATTCACGCAGTGTAGTATCTGTTGCAGCCCTGTCACTGGAATTCATGCATTGTGGTATTAAATGCAGCCCTGTCAGTGGAATTCATGCATTGTAGTATATATTGCACCCTGTCAGTGGAATTCATGCATTGTGGTATTAATTGCAGCCCTGTCAGTGGAATTCATGCATTGTAGTATATATTGCACCCTGTCAGTGGAATTCATGCATTGTAGTATATATTGCACCCTGTCAGTGGAATTCATGCATTGTAGTATATATTGCACCCTGTCTGTGGAATTCATGCTTTGTAGTATCTATTGCAGCACTGCCAATGGAATTCATGTATTGTAGTATATATTGCAGCCCTGTCAGTGTAATTCATGCATTGTAGTATATATTGCAGCCCTGTCAGTGGAATTCATGCTTTGTAGTATCTATTACAGCACTGCCAATGGTATTCATGCATTGTGGTATTTATTGCAGCCCTGTCATTGGAATTCATCCATTGTAGTTTCTATTGCAGCCCTGCCAGTGGAATCCATGCAGTGTAGTATCTCTTGCAGCCCTGTCAGTGGAATTCATGCATTGTGGTTTTAATTGCAGCCCTGTCAGTGGAATTCATGCATTGTAGTATATATTGCACCCTGTCAATGTAATTCTTGCATTGTAGTATCTATTGCAACCCTGCCAGTGGGATTCATGAAGTGTAGTATCTGTTGCAGCCCTGTCAGTGGAATTCATGCATTGTGGTATTAATTGCACCCTGTCAGTGGAATTCATGCATTGTAGTATATATTGCACCCTGTCAGTGGAATTCATGCATTGTAGTATATATTGCACCCTGTCAGTGGAATTCATGCATTGTAGTATATATTGCACCCTGTCAGTGGAATTCATGCTTTGTAGTACCTATTGCAGCTCAGCCAGTGGAATTCATGCAGTGTAGTATCTGTTGCAGCCCTGTCAGTGGAATTCATGCATTGTGGAATTAAATGCAGCCCTGTCAGTGGAATTCATGCATTGTAGTATATATTGCAGCCCTGCCAGTGGAATTCATGCATTGTGGTATTAATTGCAGCCCTGTCAGTGGAATTCATGCATTGTAGTATATATTGCAGCCCTGCCAGTGGAATTCATGCATTGTGGTATTAATTGCAGCCCTGTCAGTGGAATTCATGCATTGTAGTATATATTGCACCCTGTCAGTGGAAGTCATACATTGTAGTATATATTGCACTCTGTCAGTGGAATTCATGCATTGTTGTATTAATTGCAGCCCTCAGTGGAATTCATGCATTGTAGTATATATTGCAGCCCTGCCAGTGGAATTCATGCATTGTGGTATTAATTGCAGCCCTGTCAGTGGAATTCATGCATTGTAGTATATATTGCAGCCCTGCCAGTGGAATTCATGCATTGTGGTATTAATTGCAGCCCTGTCAGTGGAATTCATGCGTTGTAGTATATATTGCACCCTGTCTGTGGAATTCATGCATTGTAGTATATATTGCACCCTGTCAGTGGAATTCATGCATTGTAGTATATATTGCACCCTGCCAGTGGAATTCATGCATTGTAGTATATATTGCACCCTGCCGGTGGAATTCATGCATTGTAGTATATATTACAGCCCTGTCAGTGGAAGTCATACATTGTAGTATATATTGCAGCCCTGTCAGTGGAATTCATGCAGTGTAGTATCTCTTGCAGCCCTGCCAGTGTAATTCATGCATTGTGGTGTCTATTGCAGCCCTGCCAGTGGAATTCATGCAGTGTAGTATCTCTTGCAGCCCTGTCAGTGGAATTCATGCATTGTGGTATTAATTGCAGCCCTGTCAGTGGAATTCATGCATTGTGGTATATATTGCACCCTGTCAGTGTAATTCATGCATTGCATTATATATTGCAGCCGTGTCAGTGGAATTCATGCAGTGTAGTATATATTGCAGCCCTGCCAGTGCAATTCATGCATTGTAGTATATATTGCAGCCCTGCCAGTGGAATTCATGCATTGTAGTATCTATTGCAGCCCTTTCAGTGGAATTCATGCATTGTAGTATCTATTGCAGCCCTTTCAGTGGAATTCATGCATCGTAGTATCTATTGCAGCCCTGCCAGTGGAATTCATGCATCGTAGTATCTATTGCAGCCCTGCCAGTGGAATTCATGCATTGTAGTATCTATTGCAGCCCTACCAGTGGAATTCATGGATTGTATTATATATTGCAGCTCTGTCAGTGGAATTCATACATTGTAGTATATATTGCACCCTGTCAGTGGAAATCATGCTTTGTAGTACCTATTGCAGCCCAGCCAGTGGAATTCATGCAGTGTAGTATCTGTTGCAGCCCTGTCAGTGGAATTCATGCATTGTGGTTTTAAATGTAGCCCTGTCAGTGGAATTCATGCATTGTAGTATATATTGCACCCTGTCAGTGGAATTCATGCATTGTGGTATTAATTGCAACCCTGTCAGTGGAATTCATGCATTGTAGTATATATTGCACCCTGTCAGTGGAATTCATGCTTTGTAGTGTCTATTGCAGCACTGCCAATGGAATTCATGTATTGTAGTATATATTGCAGCCCTGTCAGTGTAATTCATGCATTGTAGCATCTATTGCAGCCCTCTCAGTGGAATTCATGCTTTGTAGTGTCTATTGCAGCACTGCCATTGGTATTCATGCATTGTGGTATTTATTGCAGCCCTGTCATTGGACTTCGTGCATTGTAGTGTCTATTGCAGCCTTGCCAGGGGATTCATGCAGTGTCTTATCTCTTGCAGCCCTGTCAGTGGAATTCATGCATTGTGGTATTAATTGGAGCCCTGTCAGTGGAATTCATGCATTGTAGTATCTATTGCACCCTGTCAGTGTAATTCTTGCATTGTAGTATATATTGCAGCCCTGCCAGTGGAATTCATGAAGTGTAGTATCTGTTGCAGCCATGTCAGTGGAATTCATGCATTGTGGTATTAATTGCACCCTGTCAGTGGAATTCATGCATCGTAGTATATATTGCACCTTGTCAGTGGAATTCATGCATTGTAGTATCTATTGCACCCTGTCAGTGGAACTCATGCATTGTAGTATCTATTGCACCCTGTCAGTGGAATTCATGCTTTGTAGTACCTATTGCAGCTCAGCCAGAGGAATTCATGCAGTGAAGTATCTGTTGCAGCCCTGTCAGTGGAATTCATGCATTGTAGTATATATTGCAGCCTGTCAGTGGAATTCATGCATTGTATTATCTATTGCACCCTGTCAGTGTAATTCATGCATTGTATTATCTATTGCAGCCCTGTCAGTGGAATTCATGCAGTGTAGTATATATTGCAGCCCTGTCAGTGGAATTCATACATTGTAGTATATATTGCACCCTGTCAGTGTAATTCATGCATTGCATTATATATTGCAGCCGTGTCAGTGGAATTCATGCAGTGTAGTATATATTGCAGCCCTGCCAGTGCAATTCATGCATTGTAGTATCTATTGCAGCCCTGCCAGTGGAATTCATGCATTGTAGTATCTATTGCAGCCCTTTCAGTGGAATTCATGCATTGTAGTATCTATTGCAGCCCTTTCAGTGGAATTCATGAAGTGTAGTGTCCATTGAAGCCCTTTCAGTGGAATTCATGCATTGTAGTATCTATTGCAGCCCTGTCAGTGGAATTCATGCAGTGTAGTGTCCATTGAAGCCCTGTCAGTGGCATTCATGCATTGTAGTATATATTGCAGCCCTGTCAGTGGAATTCATGTATTGTAGTATATATTGCACCCTGTCAGTGGAATTCATGCATTGTAGTATATATTGCACCCTGCCAGTGGAATTCATGCATTGTGGTATTAATTGCAGCCCTGTCAGTGGAATTCATGTATTGTAGTATATATTGCAGCCCTGCCAGTGGAATTCATGCATTGTGGTATTAATTGCAGCCCTGTCAGTGGAATTCATGCATTGTAGTTTATATTGCAGCCCTGCCAGTGGAATTCATGCATTGTGGTATTAATTGCAGCCCTGCCAGTGGAATTCATGCATTGTAGTATATATTGCACCCTGCCGGTGGAATTCATGCATTGTAGTATATATTACAGCCCTGTCAGTGGAAGTCATACATTGTAGTATATATTGCAGCCCTGTCAGTGGAATTCATGCAGTGTAGTATCTCTTGCAGCCCTGCCAGTGTAATTCATGCATTGTGGTGTCTATTGCAGCCCTGCCAGTGGAATTCATGCAGTGTAGTATCTCTTGCAGCTCTATCAGTGGAATTCATGCATTGTGGTATTAATTGCAGCCCTGTCAGTGGAATTCATGCATTGTTGTATATATTGCACCCTGTCAGTGGAATTCATGCATTGTAGTATATATTGCACCCTGTCAGTGGAATTCATGCATTGTAGTATATATTGCACCCTGTCAGTGGAATTCATGCTTTGTAGTACATATTGCAGCTCAGCCACTGGAATACATGCAGTGTAGTATCTGTTGCAGCCCAGTCAGTGGAATTCATGCATTGTGGTATTAAATGCAGCCCTGTCAGTGTAATTCATGCATTGTATTATCTATTGCAGCCCTGTCAGTGGAATTCATGCAGTGTAGTATATATTGCAGCCCTGTCAGTGGAATTCATACATTGTAGTATATATTGCACCCTGTCAGTGTAATTCATGCATTGCATTATATATTGCAGCCCTGTCAGTGGAATTCATGCAGTGTAGTATATATTGCAGCCCTGCCAGAGCAATTCATGCATTGTAGTATATATTGCAGCCCTGCCAGTGGAATTCATGCATTGTAGTATCTATTGCAGCCCTTTCAGTGGAATTCATGCATTGTAGTATCTATTGCAGCCCTTTCAGTGGAATTCATGCAGTGTAGTGTCCATTGAAGCCCTTTCAGTGGAATTCATGCATTGTAGTATCTATTGCAGCCCTGTCAGTGGAATTCATGCAGTGTAGTGTCCATTGAAGCCCTGTCAGTGGCATTCATGCATTGTAGTATATATTGCAGCCCTGCCAGTGGAATTCATGCATTGTAGTATCTATTGCAGCCCTGCTAGTGGAATTCATGCATTGTAGTATATATTGCAGCCTGTCAGTGGAATTCATGCATTGTAGTATCTATTGCACCCTGTCAGCGTAATTCATGCATTGTAGTATATATTGCAGCCCTGCCAGTGGAATTCATGCATTGTAGTGTATATTGAAGCCCTTTCAGTGGAATTCATACATTGTAGTATCTATTGCAGCCCTGCCAGTGGAATTCATGCATTGTAGTATCTATTGCAGCCCTGTCAGTGTAATTCATGCATTGTATTATCTATTGCAGCCCTGTCAGTGGAATTCATGCAGTGTAGTATATATTGCAGCCCTGTCAGTGGAATTCATACATTGTAGTATATATTGCACCCTGTCAGTGTAATTCATGCATTGCATTATATATTGCAGCCCTGTCAGTGGAATTCATGCAGTGTAGTATATATTGCAGCCCTGCCAGTGCAATTCATGCATTGTAGTATATATTGCAGCCCTGCCAGTGGAATTCATGCATTGTAGTATCTATTGCAGCCCTTTCAGTGGAATTCATGCATTGTAGTATCTATTGCAGCCCTTTCAGTGGAATTCATGCAGTGTAGTGTCCATTGAAGCCCTTTCAGTGGAATTCATGCATTGTAGTATCTATTGCAGCCCTGTCAGTGGAATTCATGCAGTGTAGTGTCCATTGAAGCCCTGTCAGTTGCATTCATGCATTGTAGTATATATTGCAGCCCTGCCAGTGGAATTCATGCATTGTAGTATCTATTGCAGCCCTTTCAGTGGAATTCATGCATTGTAGTATCTATTGCAGCCCTTTCAGTGGAATTCATGCATTGTAGTTTCTATTGCAGCCCTGCCAGTGGAATTCATGCATTGTAGTATCTATTGCAGCCCTGCCAGTGGAATTCATGCATCGTAGTATCTATTGCAGCCCTGCCAGTGGAATTCATGCATCGTTGTATCTATTGCAGCCCTGCCAGTGGAATTCATGCATTGTAGTATCTATTGCAGCCCTGCCAGTGGAATTCATGTATTGTATTATATATTACAGCCGTGTCAGTGGAATTCATGCAATGTAGTATCTATTGCAGCGCTGCCAATGGAATTCCCGCATTGTAGTATATATTGCAGCCCTGTCAGTGGAATTCATACATTGTAGTATATATTGCACCCTGTCAGTGGAAATCATGCTTTGTAGTACCTATTGCAGCCCAGCCAGTGGAATTCATGCAGTGTAGTATCTGTTGCAGCCCTGTCAGTGGAATTCATGCATTGTGGTATTAAATGCAGCCCTGTCAGTGGAATTCATGCATTGTAGTATATATTGCACCCTGTAAGTGGAATTCATGCATTGTGGTATTAATTGCAGCCCTGTCAGTGGAATTCATGCATTGTAGTATATATTGCACCCTGTCAGTGGAAGTCATACATTGTAGTATATATTGCACCCTGTCAGTGGAATTCATGCATTGTGGTATTAATTGCAGCCCTGTCAGTGGAATTCATGCATTGTAGTATATATTGCAGCCCTGCCAGTGGAATTCATGCATTGTGGTATTAATTGCAGCCCTGTCAGTGGAATTCAAGCATTGTAGTATATATTGCAGCCCTGCCAGTGGAATTCACGCATTGTGGTATTAATTGCAGCCCTGTCAGTGGAATTCATGCGTTGTAGTATATATTGCACCCTATCAGTGGAATTCATGCATTGTAGTATATATTGCACCCTGTCAGTGGAATTCATGCATTGTAGTATATATTGCACCCTGCCAGTGGAATTCATGCATTGTAGTATATATTGCACCCTGCCGGTGGAATTCATGCATTGTAGTATATATTACAGCCCTGTCAGTGGAAGTCATACATTGTAGTATATATTGCAGCCCTGTCAGTGGAATTCATGCAGTGTAGTATCTCTTGCAGCCCTGCCAGTGTAATTCATGCATTGTGGTGTCTATTGCAGCCCTGCCAGTGGAATTCATGCAGTGTAGTATCTCTTGCAGCCCTATCAGTGGAATTCATGCATTGTGGTATTAATTGCAGCCCTGTCAGTGGAATTCATGCATTGTTGTATATATTGCACCCTGTCAGTGGAATTCATGCATTGTAGTATATATTGCACCCTGTCAGTGGAATTCATGCATTGTAGTATATATTGCACCCTGTCAGTGGAATTTATGCTTTGTAGTACATATTGCAGCTCAGCCACTGGAATACATGCAGTGTAGTATCTGTTGCAGCCCAGTCAGTGGAATTCATGCATTGTGGTATTAAATGCAGCCCTGTCAGTGTAATTCATGCATTGTATTATCTATTGCAGCCCTGTCAGTGGAATTCATGCAGTGTAGTACCTATTGCAGCCCAGCCAGTGGAATTCATGCAGTGTAGTATCTGTTGCAGCCCTGTCAGTGGAATTCATGCATTGTGGTATTAAATGCAGCCCTGTCAGTGGAATTCATGCATTGTAGTATATATTGCACCCTGTAAGTGGAATTCATGCATTGTTGTATTAATTGCAGCCCTGTCAGTGGAATTCATGCATTGTAGTATATATTGCACCCTGTCAGTGGAAGTCATACATTGTAGTATATATTGCACCCTGTCAGTGGAATTCATGCATTGTGGTATTAATTGCAGCCCTGTCAGTGGAATTCATGCATTGTAGTATATATTGCAGCCCTGCCAGTGGAATTCATGCATTGTGGTATTAATTGCAGCCCTGTCAGTGGAATTCATGCATTGTAGTATATATTGCAGCCCTGCCAGTGGAATTCACGCATTGTGGTATTAATTGCAGCCCTGTCAGTGGAATTCATGCGTTGTAGTATATATTGCACCCTATCAGTGGAATTCATGCATTGTAGTATATATTGCACCCTGTCAGTGGAATTCATGCATTGTAGTATATATTGCACCCTGCCAGTGGAATTCATGCATTGTAATATAAGTTGCACCCTGCCGGTGGAATTCATGCATTGTAGTATATATTACAGCCCTGTCAGTGGAAGTCATACATTGTAGTATATATTGCAGCCCTGTCAGTGGAATTCTTGCAGTGTAGTATATCTTGCAGCCCTGCCAGTGGAAATCATGCATTGTAGTGTCTATTGCAGCCCTGCCAGTGGAATTCATGCAGTGTAGTATCTCTTGCAGCCCTGTCAGTGGAATTCATGCATTGTGGTATTAATTACAGCCCTGTCAGTGGAATTCATGCATTGTAGTATATATTGCACCCTGTCAGTGGAATTCATGCATTGTAGTATATATTGCACCCTGTCAGTGGAATTCATGCATTGTAGTATATATTGCACCCTGTCAGTGGAATTCATGCTTTGTAGTACCTATTGCAGCTCAGCCAGTGGAATTCATGCAGTGTAGTATCTGTTGCAGCCCAGTCAGTGGAATTCATGCATTGTGGTATTAAATGCAGCCCTGTCAGTGGAATTCATGCATTGTAGTATATATTGCAGCCTGTCAGTGGAATTCATGCATTGTATTATCTATTGCACCCTGTCAGTGTAATTCATGCATTGTATTATCTATTGCAGCCCTGTCAGTGGAATTCATGCAGTGTAGTATATATTGCAGCCATGTCAGTGGAATTCATACATTGTAGTATATATTGCACCCTGTCAGTGTAATTCATGCATTGCATTATATATTGCAGCCCTGTCAGTGGAATTCATGCATTGTAGTATCTATTGCAGCCTTTCAGTGGAATTCATGCATTGTAGTATCTATTGCAGCCCTTTCAGTGGAATTCATGCAATGTAGTGTCCATTGAAGCCCTTTCAGTGGAATTCATGCATTGTAGTATCTATTGCAGCCCTGTCAGTGGAATTCATGCAGTGTAGTGTCCATTGAAGCCCCGTCAGTGGCATTCATGCATTGTAGTATATATTGCAGCCCTGCCAGTGGAATTCATGCATTGTAGTATCTATTGCAGCCCTGCTAGTGAAATTCATGCATTGTAGTATATATTGCAGCCTGTCAGTGGAATTCATGCATTGTAGTATCTATTGCATCCTGTCAGTGGAAATTCATGCATTGTAGTATATATTGCAGCCCTGTCAGTGGAATTCATGCAGTGTAGTGTCCATTGAAGCCCTGTCAGTGGCATTCATGCATTGTAGTATATATTGCAGCCCTGCCAGTGGAATTCATGCATTGTAGTATCTATTGCAGCCCTGCTAGTGGAATTCATGCATTGTAGTATATATTGCAGCCTGTCAGTGGAATTCATGCATTGTAGTATCTATTGCACCCTGTCAGCGTAATTCATGCATTGTAGTATATATTGCAGACCTGCCAGTGGAATTCATGCATTGTAGTGTATATTGAAGTCCTTTCAGTGGAATTCATACATTGTAGTATCTATTGCAGCCCTGCCAGTGGAATTCATGCAGTGTAGTATCTATTGCAGCCCTTTCAGTGGAATTCATGCATTGTAGTATCTATTGCAGCCCTGCCAGTGGAATTCATGCATTGTAGTATATATTGCAGCCCTGCCAGTGGAATTCATGCATTGTAGTGTATATTGAAGTCCTTTCAGTGGAATTCATACATTGTAGTATCTATTGCAGCCCTGCCAGTGGAATTCATGCATTGTAGTATCTATTGCAGCCCTTTCAGTGGAATTCATGCATTGTAGTATCTATTGCAGCCCTGCCAGTGGAATTCATGCATTGTAGTATCTATTGCAGCCCTGCCAGTGGAATTCATGCATTGTAGTATCTATTGCAGCCCTGTCAGTGGAATTCATGGATTGTATTATATATTGCAGCCGTGTCAGTGAAATTCATGCAATGTAGTATCTATTGCAGCCCTGCCAGTGGAATTCATGCAATGTAGTATCTATTGCAGCCCTGCCAGTGGAATTCATGCATTGTAGTATCTATTGCAGCCCTGCCAGTGGAATTCATGGATTGTATTATATATTGCAGCCGTGTCAGTGGAATTCATGCAATGTAGTATCTATTGCAGCCCTGTCAGTGGAATTCCCGCATTGTAGTATCTATTGCAGCCCTTTCAGTGGAATTCATGCATTGTAGTATCTATTGCAGCCCTTTCAGTGGAATTCATGCATTGTAGTATCTATTGCAGCCCTGCCAGTGGAATTCATGTATCGTAGTATCTATTGCAGCCCTGCCAGTGGAATTCATGCATTGTTGTATCTATTGCAGCCCTCTCAGTGGAATTCATGCTTTGTAGTGTCTATTGCAGCACTGCCAATGGTATTCATGCATTGTGGTATTTATTGCAGCCCTGTCATTGGACTTCATTCATTGTAGTGTCTATTGCAGCCCTGCCAGGGGATTCATGCAGTGTAGTATCTCTTGCAGCCCTGTCAGTGGAATTCATGCATTGTGGTATTAATTGCATCCCTGTCAGTGGAATTCATGCATTGTAGTATCTATTGCACCCTGTCAGTGTAATTCTTGCATTGTAGTATCTATTGCAGCCCTGCCAGTGGAATTCATGAAGTGTAGTATCTGTTGCAGCCATGTCAGTGGAATTCATGCATTGTGGTATTAATTGCACCCTGTCAGTGGAATTCATGCATCGTAGTATATATTGCACCCTGTCAGTGGAATTCATGCATTGTAGTATCTATTGCAGCCCTGCCAGTGGAATTCATGCATTGTAGTATATATTGCAGCCCTGCCAGTGGAATTTATGCTTTGTAGTATCTATTGCAGCACTGCCAGTGGAATTCATGCATTGTAGTATATATTGCACCCTGTCAGTGGAATTCATGCTTTGTAGTATCTATTGCAGCACTGCCAATGGAATTCATGTATTGTAGTATATATTGCAGCCCTGTCAGTGTAATTCATGCATTGTAGCATCTATTGCAGCCCTCTCAGTGGAATTCATGCTTTGTAGTGTCTATTGCAGCACTGCCAATGGTATTCATGCATTGTGGTATTTATTGCAGCCCTGTCATTGGACTTCATTCATTGTAGTGTCTATTGCAGCCCTGCCAGGGGATTCATGCAGTGTAGTATCTCTTGCAGCCCTGTCAGTGGAATTCATGCATTGTGGTATTAATTGCATCCCTGTCAGTGGAATTCATGCATTGTAGTATCTATTGCACCCTGTCAGTGTAATTCTTGCATTGTAGTATCTATTGCAGCCCTGCCAGTGGAATTCATGAAGTGTAGTATCTGTTGCAGCCATGTCAGTGGAATTCATGCATTGTGGTATTAATTGCACCCTGTCAGTGGAATTCATGCATCGTAGTATATATTGCACCCTGTCAGTGGAATTCATGCATTGTAGTATCTATTGCAGCCCTGCCAGTGGAATTCATGCATTGTAGTATATATTGCAGCCCTGCCAGTGGAATTTATGCTTTGTAGTATCTATTGCAGCACTGCCAGTGGCATTCATGCATTGTAGTATATATTGCAGCCCTGCCAGTGGAATTCATGCATTGTAGTATCTATTGCAGCCCTGCCAGTGGAATTCATGGATTGTATTATATATTGCAGCCGTGTCAGTGGAATTCATGCAATGTAGTATCTACTGCAGCCCTGTCAGTGGAATTCCCGCATTGTAGTATCTATTGCAGCCCTTTCAGTAGAATTCATGCATTGTAGTATCTATTACAACCCTTTCAGTGGAATTCATGCATTGTAGTATCTATTGCAGCCCTGCCAGTGGAATTCATGTATCGTAGTATCTATTGCAGCCCTGCCAGTGGAATTCATGCATTGTAGTATCTATTGCAGCCCTGCCAGTGGAATTCGTGCATCGTAGTATCTATTGCAGCCCTGCCAGTGGAATTCATGCATCGTAGTATCAATTGCAGCCCTGCCAGTGGAATTCATGCATTGTAGTATCTATTGCAGCCCTGCCAGTGGAATTCATGGATTGTATTATATATTACAGCCGTGTCAGTGGAATTCATGCAATGTAGTATCTATTGCAGCGCTGCCAATGGAATTCCCGCATTGTAGTATATATTGCAGCCCTGTCAGTGGAATTCATACATTGTAGTATATATTGCACCCTGTCAGTGGAAATCATGCTTTGTAGTACCTATTGCAGCCCAGCCAGTGGAATTCATGCAGTGTAGTATCTGTTGCAGCCCTGTCAGTGGAATTCATGCATTGTGGTATTAAAAGCAGCCCTGTCAGTGGAATTCATGCATTGTAGTATATATTGCACCCTGTCAGTGGAATTCATGCATTGTGGTATTAATTGCAGCCCTGACAGTGGAATTCATGCATTGTAGTATATATTGCACCCTGTCAGTGGAATTCATACTTTGTAGTATCTATTGCAGCACTGCCAATGGAATTCATGTATTGTAGTAGATATTGCAGCCCTGTCAGTGTAATTCATGCATTGTAGCATCTATTGCAGCCCTCTCAGTGGAATTCATGCTTTGTAGTGTCTATTGCAGCACTGCCAATGGTATTCATGCATTGTGCTATTTATTGCAGCCCTGTCATTGGACCTCATTCATTGTAGTGTCTATTGCAGCCCTGCCAGGGGATTCATGCAGTGTAGTATCTCTTGCAGCCCTGTCAGTGGAATTCATGCATTGTGGTATTAATTGCATCCCTGTCAGTGGAATTCATGCATTGTAGTATCTATTGCACCCTGTCAGTGTAATTCTTGCATTGTAGTATCTATTGCAGCCCTGCCAGTGGAATTCATGAAGTGTAGTATCTGTTGCAGCCATGTCAGTGGAATTCATGCATTGTGGTATTAATTGCACCCTGTCAGTGGAATTCATGCATCGTAGTATATATTGCACCCTGTCAGTGGAATTCATGCATTGTAGTATCTATTGCACCCTGTCAGTGGAACTCATGCATTGTAGTATCTATTGCACCCTGTCAGTGGAATTCATGCTTTGTAGTACCTATTGCAGCTTAGCCAGTGGAATTCATGCAGTGTAGTATCTGTTGCAGCCCTGTCAGTGGAATTCATGCATTGTGGTATTAAATGCAGCCCTGTCAGTGTAATTCATGCATTGTATTTTCTATTGCAGCCCTGTCAGTGGAATTCATGCAGTGTAGTATATATTGCAGCCCTGTCAGTGGAATTCATACATTGTAGTATATATTGCACCCTGTCATTGTAATTCATGCATTGCATTATATATTGCAGCCCTGTCAGTGGAATTCATGCAGTGTAGTATATATTGCAGCCCTGCCAGTGCAATTCATGCATTGTAGTATATATTGCAGCCCTGCCAGTGGAATTCATGCATTGTAGTATCTATTGCAGCCCTTTCAGTAGAATTCATGCATTGTAGTATCTATTGCAGCCCTTTCAGTGGAATTCATGCAGTGTAGTGTCCATTGAAGCCCTTTCAGTGGAATTCATGCATTGTAGTATCTATTGCAGCCCTGTCAGTGGAATTCATGCAGTGTAGTGTCCATTGAAGCCCTGTCAGTGGCATGCATGCATTGTAGTATATATTACAGCCCTGCCAGTGGAATTCATGCATTGTAGTATCTATTGCAGCCCTGCTGGTGGAATTCATGCATTGTAGTATATATTGCAGCCTGTCAGTGGAATTCATGCATTGTAGTATACGTATCTATTGCACCCTGTCAGCGTAATTCATGCATTGTAGTATATATTGCAGCCCTGCCAGTGGAATTCATGCATTGTAGTGTATATTGTAGCCCTTTCAGTGGAATTCATACATTGTAGTATCTATTGCAGCCCTGCCAGTGGAATTCATGCATTGTAGTATCTATTGCTGCCCTTTCAGTGGAATTCATGCATTGTAGTATCTATTGCAGCCCTGCCAGTGAAATTCATGCATTGTAGTATATATTGCAGCCCTGCCAGTGGAATTCATGCATTGTAGTATCTATTGCAGCCCTGCCAGTGGAATTCATGCATTGTAGTATCTATTGCAGCCCTGCCAGTGGAATTCATGCATTGTAGTATCTATTGCAGCCGTGTCAGTGGAATTCATGCAATGTAGTATCTATTGCAGCCCTGCCAGTGGAATTCATGCAATGTAGTATCTATTGCAGCCCTGCCAGTGGAATTCATGCATTGTAGTATCTATTGCAGCCCTGCCAGTGGAATTCATGGATTGTACTATATATTGCAGCCGTGTCAGTGGAATTCATGCAATGTAGTATCTATTGCAGCCCTGTCAGTGGAATTCCCGATTGTAGTATCTATTGCAGCCCTTTCAGTGGAATTCATGCATTGTAGTATCTATTGCAGCCCTGTCAGTGGAATTCATGCATTGTAGTATCTATTGCAGCCCTGCCAGTGGAATTCATGCAATGTAGTATATATTGCAGCGCTGCCAACGGAATTCCCGCACTGTAGTATATATTGCAGCCCTGTCAGTGGAATTCATACATTGTAGAATCTATTGCAACCCTGCCAGTGGAATTCATGCGTTGTAGTATCTATTGCAGCCCTTTCAGTCGAATTCATGCATTGTAGTATCTATTGCAGCCCTGCCAGTGGAATTCATGCATTGTAGTATCTATTGCAGCCCTGCCAGTGGAATTCATGCAATGTAGTATCTATTGCAGCCCTGTCAGTGGAATTCCCGCATTGTAGTATCTATTGCAGCCCTTTCAGTGGAATTCATGCATTGTAGTATCTATTGCAGCATTTTCAGTGGAATTCATGCATTGTAGTATCTATTGCAGCCCTGCCAGTGGAATTCATGTATCGTAGAATCTATTGCAGCCCTGCCAGTGGAATTTATGCATTGTAGTATCTATTGCAGCCCTGCCAGTGGAATTCATGGATTGTATTATATATTGCAGCCGTGTCAGTGGAATTCATGAAATGTAGTATCTATTTCAGCGCTGCCAATGGAATTCCCGCATTGTAGTATATATTGTAGCCCTGTCAGTGGAATTCATACATTGTAGTATATATTGCACCCTGTCAGTGGAAATCATGCTTTGTAGTACCTATTGCAGCCCAGCCAGTGGAATTCATGCAGTGTAGTATCTGTTGCAGCCCTGTCAGTGGAATTCATGCATTGTGGTATTAAATACAGCCTTGTCAGTGGAATTCATGCATTGTAGTATATATTGCACCCTGTCAGTGGAATTCATGCATTGTGGTATTAATTGCAGCCCTGTCAGTGGAATTCATGCATTGTAGTATATATTGCACCCTGTCAGTGGAATTCATGCTTTGTGGTATCTATTGCAGCACTGCCAATGGAATTCATGTATTGTAGTATATATTGCAGCCCTGTCAGTGTAATTCATGCATTGTAGCATCTATTGCAGCCCTCTCAGTGGAATTCATGCTTTGTAGTGTCTATTGCAGCACTGCCAATGGTATTCATGCATTGTGGTATTTATTGCAGCCCTGTCATTGGACTTCATGCATTGCAGTGTCTATTGCAGCCCTGCCAGGGGATTCATGCAGTGTAGTATCTCTTGCAGCCCTGTCAGTGGAATCCATGCATTGTGGTATTAATTGCAGCCCTGTCAGTGGAATTCATGCATTGTAGTATCTATTGCACCCTGTCAGTGTAATTCTTGCATTGTAGTATATATTGCAGCCCTGCCAGTGGAATTCATGAAGTGTAGTATCTGTTGCAGCCATGTCAGTGGAATTCATGCATTGTGGTATTAATTGCACCCTGTCAGTGGAATTCATGCATCGTAGTATATATTGCACCCTGTCAGTGGAATTCATGCATTGTAGTATCTATTGCACCCTGTCAGTGGAACTCATGCATTGTAGTATCTATTGCACCCTGTCAGTGGAAATCATGCTTTGTAGTACCTATTGCAGCCCAGCCAGTGGAATTCATGCAGTGTAGTATCTGTTGCAGCCCTGTCAGTGGAATTCATGCATTGTGGTATTAAATACAGCCTTGTCAGTGGAATTCATGCATTGTAGTATATATTGCACCCTGTCAGTGGAATTCATGCATTGTGGTATTAATTGCAGCCCTGTCAGTGGAATTCATGCATTGTAGTATATATTGCACCCTGTCAGTGGAATTCATGCTTTGTGGTATCTATTGCAGCACTGCCAATGGAATTCATGTATTGTAGTATATATTGCAGCCCTGTCAGTGTAATTCATGCATTGTAGCATCTATTGCAGCCCTCTCAGTGGAATTCATGCTTTGTAGTGTCTATTGCAGCACTGCCAATGGTATTCATGCATTGTGGTATTTATTGCAGCCCTGTCATTGGACTTCATGCATTGCAGTGTCTATTGCAGCCCTGCCAGGGGATTCATGCAGTGTAGTATCTCTTGCAGCCCTGTCAGTGGAATCCATGCATTGTGGTATTAATTGCAGCCCTGTCAGTGGAATTCATGCATTGTAGTATCTATTGCACCCTGTCAGTGTAATTCTTGCATTGTAGTATATATTGCAGCCCTGCCAGTGGAATTCATGAAGTGTAGTATCTGTTGCAGCCATGTCAGTGGAATTCATGCATTGTGGTATTAATTGCACCCTGTCAGTGGAATTCATGCATCGTAGTATATATTGCACCCTGTCAGTGGAATTCATGCATTGTAGTATCTATTGCACCCTGTCAGTGGAACTCATGCATTGTAGTATCTATTGCACCCTGTCAGTGGAATTCATGCTTTGTAGTACCTATTGCAGCTCAGCCAGTGGAATTCATGCAGTGTAGTATCTGTTGCAGCCCTGTCAGTGGAATTCATGCATTGTGGAATTAAATGCAGCCCTGTCAGTGGAATTCATGCATTGTAGTATATATTGCAGCCCTGCCAGTGGAATTCATGCATTGTGGTATTAATTGCAGCCCTGTCAGTGGAATTCATGCATTGTAGTATATATTGCAGCCCTGCCAGTGGAATTCATGCATTGTGGTATTAATTGCAGCCCTGTCAGTGGAATTCATGCATTGTAGTATATATTGCACCCTGTCAGTGGAAGTCATACATTGTAGTATATATTGCACCCTGTCAGTGGAATTCATGCATTGTTGTATTAATTGCAGCCCTGTCAGTGGAATTCATGCATTGTAGTATATATTGCAGCCCTGCCAGTGGAATTCATGCATTGTGGTATTAATTGCAGCCCTGTCAGTGGAATTCATGCATTGTAGTATATATTGCAGCCCTGCCAGTGGAATTCATGCATTGTGGTATTAATTGCAGCCCTGTCAGTGGAATTCATGCGTTGTAGTATATATTGCACCCTGTCAGTGGAATTCATGCATTGTAGTATACATTGCACCCTGTCCGTGGAATTCATGCATTGTAGTATATATTGCACCCTGCCAGTGGAATTCATGCATTGTAGTATATATTGCACCCTGCCGGTGGAATTCATGCATTGTAGTATATATTACAGCCCTGTCAGTGGAAGTCATACATTGTAGTATATATTGCAGCCCTGTCAGTGGAATTCATGCAGTGTAGTATCTCTTGCAGCCCTGCCAGTGTAATTCATGCATTGTGGTGTCAATTGCAGCCCTGCCAGTGGAATTCATGCAGTGTAGTATCTCTTGCAGCCCTGTCAGTGGAATTCATGCATTGTGGTATTAATTGCAGCCCTGTCAGTGGAATTCATGCATTGTTGTATATATTGCACCCTGTCAGTGGAATTCATGCATTGTAGTATATATTGCACCCTGTCAGTGGAATTCATGCATTGTAGTATATATTGCACCCTGTCAGTGGAATTCATGCTTTGTAGTACCTATTGCAGCTCAGCCAGTGGAATTCATGCAGTGTAGTATCTGTTGCAGCCCAGTCAGTGGAATTCATGCATTGTGGTATTAAATGCAGCCCTGTCAGTGGAATTCATGCATTGTAGTATCTATTGCACCCTGTCAGTGTAATTCATGCATTGTATTATCTATTGCAGCCCTGTCAGTGGAATTCATGCAGTGTAGTATATATTGCAGCCCTGTCAGTGGAATTCATACATTGTAGTATATATTGCACCCTGTCAGTGTAATTCATGCATTGCATTATATATTGCAGCCCTGTCAGTGGAATTCATGCAGTGTAGTATATATTGCAGCCCTGCCAGTGCAATTCATGCATTGTAGTATATATTGCAGCCCTGCCAGTGGAATTCATGCATTGTAGTATCTATTGCAGCCCTTTCAGTGGAATTCATGCAATGTAGTATCTATTGCAGCCCTTTCAGTGGAATTCATGCAGTATAGTGTCCATTGAAGCCCTGTCAGTGGCATTCATGCATTGTAGTATATATTGCAGCCCTGCCAGTGGAATTCATGCATTGTAGTATCTATTGCAGCCCTGCTAGTGGAATTCATGCATTGTAGTATATATTGCAGCCTGTCAGTGGAATTCATGCATTGTAATATCTATTGCACCCTGTCAGCGTAATTCATGCATTGTAGTATATATTGCAGCCCTTTCAGTGGAATTCATGCATTGTAGTGTATATTGAAGCCCTTTCAGTGGAATTCATACATTGTAGTATCTATTGCAGCCCTGCCAGTGGAATTCATGCATTGTAGTATCTATTGCAGCCCTTTCAGTGGAATTCATGCATTGTAGTATCTATTGCAGCCCTGCCAGTGGAATTCATGCATTGTAGTATCTATTGCAGCCCTGCCAGTGGAATTCATGCATTGTAGTATCTATTGCAGCCCTGCCAGTGGAATTCATGGATTGTATTATATATTGCAGCCGTGTCAGTGGAATTCATGCAATGTAGTATCTATTGCAGCCCTGCCAGTGGAATTCATGCAATGTAGTATCTATTGCAGCCCTGCCAGTGGAATTCATGCATTGTAGTATCTATTGCAGCCCTGCCAGTGGAATTCATGGATTGTATTATATATTGCAGCCGTGTCAGTGGAATTCATGCAATGTAGTATCTATTGCAGCCCTGTCAGTGGAATTCCCGCATTGTAGTATCTATTGCAGCCCTTTCAGTGGAATTCATGCATTGTAGTATCTATTGCACCCTGTCAGTGGAATTCATGCTTTGTAGTACCTATTGCAGCTCAGCCAGTGGAATTCATGCAGTGTAGTATCTGTTGCAGCCCTGTCAGTGGAATTCATGCATTGTGGTATTAAATGCAGCCCTGTCAGTGGAATTCATGCATTGTAGTATATATTGCAGCCCTGCCAGTGGAATTCATGCATTGTGGTATTAATTGCAGCCCTGTCAGTGGAATTCATGCATTGTAGTATATATTGCAGCCCTGCCAGTGGAATTCATGCATTGTGGTATTAATTGCAGCCCTGTCAGTGGAATTCATGCATTGTAGTACATATTGCACCCTGTCAGTGGAAGTCATACATTGTAGTATATATTGCACTCTGTCAGTGGAATTCATGCATTGTTGTATTAATTGCAGCCCTGTCAGCGGAATTCATGCATTGTAGTATATATTGCAGCCCTGCCAGTGGAATTCATGCATTGTGGTATTAATTTACAGCCCTGTCAGTGGAATTCATGCATTGTAGTATATATTGCAGCCCTGCCAGTGGAATTCATGCATTGTGGTATTAATTGCAGCCCTGTCAGTGGAATTCATGCATTGTAGTATATATTGCACCCTGTCAGTGGAATTCATGCATTGTAGTATATATTGCACCCTGTCAGTGGAATTCATGCATTGTAGTATATATTGCACCCTGCCAGTGGAATTCATGCATTGTAATATAAGTTGCACCCTGCCGGTGGAATTCATGCATTGTAGTATATATTACAGCCCTGTCAGTGGAAGTCATACATTGTAGTATATATTGCAGCCCTGTCAGTGGAATTCATGCAGTGTAGTATCTCTTGCAGCCCTGCCAGTGGAAATCATGCATTGTAGTGTCTATTGCAGCCCTGCCAGTGGAATTCATGCAGTGTAGTATCTCTTGCAGCCCTGCCAGTCAGTGGAATTCATGCATTGTGGTATTAATTGCAGCCCTGTCAGTGGAATTCATGCATTGTAGTATATATTGCACCCTGTCAGTGGAATTCATGCATTGTAGTATATATTGCACCCTGTCAGTGGAATTCATGCATTGTAGTATATATTGCACCCTGTCAGTGGAATTCATGCTTTGTAGTACCTATTGCAGCTCAGCCAGTGGAATTCATGCAGTGTAGTATCTGTTTCAGCCCAGTCAGTGGAATTCATGCATTGTGGTATTAAATGCAGCCCTGTCAGTGGAATTCATGCATTGTAGTATATATTGCAGCCTGTCAGTGGAATTCATGCATTGTATTATCTATTGCACCCTGTCAGTGTAATTCATGCATTGTATTATCTATTGCAGCCCTGTCAGTGGAATTCATGCAGTGTAGTATATATTGCAGCCATGTCAGTGGAATTCATACATTGTAGTATATATTGCACCCTGTCAGTGTAATTCATGCATTGTATTATATATTGCAGCCCTGTCAGTGGAATTCATGCAGTGTAGTATATATTGCAGCCCTACCAGTGCAATTCATGCATTGTAGTATCTATTGCAGCCCTGCCAGTGGAATTCATGCATTGTAGTATTTATTGCAGCCCTTTCAGTGGAATTCATGCATTGTAGTATCTATTGCAGCCCTTTCAGTGGAATTCATGCAGTGTAGTGTCCATTGAAGCCCTGTCAGTGGAATTCATGCAGTGTAGTGTCCATTGAAGCCCTGTCACTGGCATTCATGCATTGTAGTATATATTGCAGCCCTGTCAGTGGAATTCATGCATTGTAGTCTATATTGCACCCTGCCAGTGGAATTCATGCATTGTGGTATTAATTGCAGCCCTGTCAGTGGAATTCATGTATTGTAGTATATATTGCAGCCCTGCCAGTGGAATTCATGCATTGTGGTATTAATTGCAGCCCTGTCAGTGGAATTCATGCATTGTAGTATATATTGCAGCCCTGCCAGTGGAATTCATGCATTGTGGTATTAATTGCAGCCCTGTCAGTGGAATTCATGCATTGTAGTATATCTTGCACCCTGTCAGTGGAATTCATACATTGTAGTATATATTGCACCCTGTCAGCGGAATTCATGCATTGTGGTATTAATTGCAGCCCTGTCAGTGGAATTCATGCATTGTAGTATATATTGCAGCCCTGCCAGTGGAATTCATGCATTGTGGTATTAATTGCAGCCCTGTCAGTGGAATTCATGCATTGTAGTATATATTGCAGCCCTGCCAGTGGAATTCATGCATTGTGGTATTAATTGCAGCCCTGTCAGTGGAATTCGTGCATTGTAGTATATATTGCACCCTGTCAGTGGAATTCATGCATTGTAGTATATATTGCACCCTGTCAGTGGAATTCATGCATTGTAGTATATATTGCACCCTGCCAGTGGAATTCATGCATTGTAATATAAGTTGCACCCTGCCGGTGGAATTCATGCATTGTAGTATATATTACAGCCCTGTCAGTGGAAGTCATACATTGTAGTATCTATTGCAGCCCTGTCAGTGGAATTCATGCAGTGTAGTATCTCTTGCAGCCCTGCCAGTGGAAATCATGCATTGTAGTGTCTATTGCAGCCCTGTCAGTGGAATTCATGCATTGTAGTATATATTGCAGCCCTGCCAGTGGAATTCATGCATTGTGGTATTAATTGCAGCCCTGTCAGTGGAATTCATGCATTGTAGTATATATTGCACCCTGTCAGTGGAATTCATGCATTGTAGTATATATTGCACCCTGTCAGTGGAATTCATGCATTGTAGTATATATTGCACCCTGTCAGTGGAATTCATGCTTTGTAGTACCTATTGCAGCTCAGCCAGTGGAATTCATGCAGTGTAGTATCTGTTGCAGCCCAGTCAGTGGAATTCATGCATTGTGGTATTAAATGCAGCCCTGTCAGTGGAATTCATGCATTGTAGTATATATTGCAGCCTGTCAGTGGAATTCATGCATTGTATTATCTATTGCACCCTGTCAGTGTAATTCATGCATTGTATTATCTATTGCAGCCCTGTCAGTGGAATTCATGCAGTGTAGTATATATTGCAGCCATGTCAGTGGAATTCATACATTGTAGTATATATTGCACCCTGTCAATGTAATTCATGCATTGCATTATATATTGCAGCCCTGTCAGTGGAATTCATGCAGTGTAGTATATATTGCAGCCATGTCAGTGGAATTCATACATTGTAGTATATATTGCATCCTGTCAGTGTAATTCATGCATTGCATTATATATTGCAGCCCTGTCAGTGGAATTCATGCAGTGTAGTATATATTGCAGCCCTGCAGTGCAATTTCATGCATTGTAGTATCTATTGGCAGCCTGCCAGTGGAATTCATGCATTGTAGTATCTATTGCAGCCCTTTCAGTGGAATTCATGCATTGTAGTATCTATTGCAGCCCTTTCAGTGGAATTCATGCAGTGTAGTGTCCATTGAAGCCCTTTCAGTGGAATTCATGCATTGTAGTATCTATTGCAGCCCTGTCAGTGGAATTCATGCAGTGTAGTGTCCATTGAAGCCCTGTCAGTGGCATTCATGCATTGTAGTATATATTGCAGCCCTGTCAGTGGAATTCATGTATTGTAGTATATATTGCACCCTGTCAGTGGAATTCATGCATTGTAGTATATATTGCACCCTGTCAGTGGAATTCATGCATTGTAGTATATATTGCACCCTGCCAGTGGAATTCATGCATTGTGGTATTAATTGCAGCCCTGTCAGTGGAATTCATGTATTGTAGTATATATTGCAGCCCTGCCAGTGGAATTCATGCATTGTGGTATTAATTGCAGCCCTGTCAGTGGAATTCATGCATTGTAGTTTATATTGCAGCCCTGCCAGTGGAATTCATGCATTGTGGTATTAATTGCAGCCCTGTCAGTGGAATTCATGCATTGTAGTATATATTGCACCCTGTCAGTGGAATTCATGCATTGTAGTATATATTGCACCCTGTCAGTGGAAGTCATGCAGTGTAGTGTCCATTGAAGCCCTGTCAGTGGAATTCATGCATTGTAGTATATATTGCAGCCCTGTCAGTGGAATTCATGCATTGTAGTATCTATTGCAGCCCTGCTAGTGGAATTCATGCATTGTAGTATATATTGCAGCCTGTCAGTGGAATTCATGCATTGTAGTATCTATTGCACCCTGTCAGCGTAATTCATGCATTGTAGTATATATTGCAGACCTGCCAGTGGAATTCATGCATTGTAGTGTATATTGAAGTCCTTTCAGTGGAATTCATACATTGTAGTATCTATTGCAGCCCTGCCAGTGGAATTCATGCAGTGTAGTATCTATTGCAGCCCTTTCAGTGGAATTCATGCATTGTAGTATCTATTGCAGCCCTGCCAGTGGAATTCATGCATTGTAGTATATATTGCAGCCCTGCCAGTGGAATTCATGCATTGTAGTGTATATTGAAGTCCTTTTAGTGGAATTCATACATTGTAGTATCTATTGCAGCCCTGCCAGTGGAATTCATGCATTGTAGTATCTATTGCAGCCCTTTCAGTGGAATTCATGCATTGTAGTATCTATTGCAGCCCTGCCAGTGGAATTCATGCATTGTAGTATCTATTGCAGCCCTGCCAGTGGAATTCATGCATTGTAGTATCTATTGCAGCCCTGCCAGTGGAATTCATGCATTGTAGTATCTATTGCAGCCCTGTCAGTGGAATTCATGGATTGTATTATATATTGCAGCCGTGTCAGTGGAATTCATGCAATGTAGTATCTATTGCAGCCCTGCCAGTGGAATTCATGCAATGTAGTATCTATTGCAGCCCTGTCAGTGGAATTCATGCATTGTAGTATCTATTGCAGCCCTGCCAGTGGAATTCATGGATTGTATTATATATTGCAGCCGTGTCAGTGGAATTCATGCAATGTAGTATCTATTGCAGCCCTGCCAGTGGAATTCCCGCATTGTAGTGTCCATTGCAGCCCTGTCAGTGGAATTCCATGCATTGTAGTATATATTGCACCCTGTCAGTGTAATTCATGCATTGCATTATATATTGCAGCCCTGTCAGTGGAATTCATGCAGTGTAGTATATATTGCAGCCCTGCCAGTGCAATTCATGCATTGTAGTATATATTGCAGCCCTGCCAGTGGAATTCATGCATTGTAGTATCTATTGCAGCCCTTTCAGTAGAATTCATGCATTGTAGTATCTATTGCAGCCCTTTCAGTGGAATTCATGCAGTGTAGTGTCCATTGAAGCCCTTTCAGTGGAATTCATGCATTGTAGTATCTATTGCAGCCCTGTCCGTGGAATTCATGCAGTGTAGTGTCCATTGAAGCCCTGTCAGTGGCATTCATGCATTGTAGTATATATTGCAGCCCTGCCAGTGGAATTCATGCATTGTAGTATCTATTGCAGCCCTGCTAGTGGAATTCATGCATTGTAGTATATATTGCAGCCTGTCAGTGGAATTCATGCATTGTAGTATCTATTGCACCCTGTCAGCGTAATTCATGCATTGTAGTATATATTGCAGCCCTGCCAGTGGAATTCATGCATTGTAGTGTATATTGAAGCCCTTTCAGTGGAATTCATACATTGTAGTATCTATTGCAGCCCTGCCAGTGGAATTCATGCATTGTAGTATCTATTGCTGCCCTTTCAGTGGAATTCATGCATTGTAGTATCTATTGCAGCCCTGCCAGTGAAATTCATGCATTGTAGTATCTATTGCAGCCCTGCCAGTGGAATTCATGCATTGTAGTATCTATTGCAGCCCTGCCAGTGGAATTCATGCATTGTAGTATCTATTGCAGCCCTTTCAGTGGAATTCATGCATCGTAGTACCTATTGCAGCCCTGCCAGTGGAATTCATGCATCGTAGTATCTATTTCAGCCCTGCCAGTGGAATTCATGCATTGTAGTATCTATTGCAGCCCTGCCAGTGGAATTCATGGATTGTATTATATATTGCAGCCGTGTCAGTGGAATTCATGCAATGTAGTATCTATTGCAGCCCTGTCAGTGGAATTCCCGCATTGTAGTATCTATTGCAGCCCTTTCAGGGGAATTCATGCATTGTAGTATCTATTGCAGCCCTTTCAGTGGAATTCATGCATTGTAGTATCTATTGCAGCCCTATCAGTGGAATTCATGCATCGTAGTATCTATTGCAGCCCTGCCAGTGGAATTCATGCATTGTAGTATCTATTGCAGCCAAGCCAGTGGAATTCATGCATCGTAGTATCTATCGCAGCCCTGCCAGTGGAATTCATGCATCGTAGTATCTATTGCAGCCCTGCCAGTGGAATTCATGCATTGTAGTATCTATTGTAGCCCTGCCAGTGGAATTCATGGATTGTATTATATATTGCAGCCGTGTCAGTGGAATTCATGCAATGTAGTATCTATTGCAGCGCTGCCAATGGAATTCCCGCATTGTAGTAAATATTGCAGCCCTGTCAGTGGAATTCATACATTGTAGTATATATTGCACCCTGTCAGTGGAAATCATGCTTTATAGTACCTATTGCAGCCCAGCCAGTGGAATTCATGCAGTGTAGTATCTGTTGCAGCTCTGTCAGTGGAATTCATGCATTGTGGTATTAAATGCAGCCCTGTCAGTGGAATTCATGCATTGTAGTATATATTGCACCCTGTCAGTGGAATTCATGCATTGTGGTATTAATTGCAGCCCTGTCAGTGGAATTCATGCATTGTAGTATATATTGCACCCTGTCAGTGGAATTCATGCTGTGTAGTATCTATTGAAGCACTGCCAATGGAATTCATGTATTGTAGTATATATTGCAGCCCTGTCAGTGTAATTCATACATTGTAGCATCTATTGCAGCCCTCTCAGTGGAATTCATGCTTTGTAGTATCTATTGCAGCACTGCCAATGGTATTCATGCATTGTGGTATTTATTGAAGCCCTTTCAGTGGAATTCATGCATTGTAGTATCTATTGCAGCCCTGTCAGTGGAATTCATGCAGTGTAGTGTCCATTGAAGCCCTGTCAGTGGCATTCATGCATTGTAGTATATATTGCAGCCCTGCTAGTGGAATTCATGCATTGTAGTATCTATTGCAGCCCTGCTAGTGGAATTCATGCATTGTAGTATATATTGCAGCCTGTCAGTGGAATTCATGCATTGTAGTATCTTTTGCACCCTGTCAGCGTAATTCATGCATTGTAGTATATATTGCAGTCCTGCCAGTGGAATTCATGCATTGTAGTGTATATTGAAGCCCTTTCAGTGGAATTCATACATTGTAGTATCTATTGCAGCCCTGCCAGTGGAATCCATGCATTGTAGTATCTATTGCAGCCCTTTCAGTGGAATTCATGCATTGTAGTATCTATTGCAGCCGTGCCAGTGGAATTCATGCATTGTAGTATCTATTGCAGCCCTGCCAGTGGAATTCATGCATTGTAGTATCTATTGCAGCCCTGCCAGTGGAATTCATGGATTGTATTATATATTGCAGCCGAGTCAGTGGAATTCATGCAATGTAGTATCTATTGCAGCCCTGCCAGTGGAATTCATGCAATGTAGTATCTATTGCAGCCCTGCCAGTGGAATTCATGCATTGTAGTATCTATTGCAGCCCTGCCAGTGGAATTCATGGATTGTATTATATATTGCAGCCGTGTCAGTGGAATTCATGCAATGTAGTATCTATTGCAGCCCTGTCAGTGGAATTCCCGCATTGTAGTATCTATTGCAGCCCTTTCAGTGGAATTAATGCATTGTAGTATCTATTGCAGCCCTTTCAGTCGAATTCATGCATTGTAGTATCTATTGCAGCCCTGCCAGTGGAATTCATGTATCGTAGTATCTATTGCAGCCCTGCCAGTGGAATTCATGCATTGTAGTATCTATTGCAGCCCTGCCAGTGGAAATTCATGCATCGTAGTATCTATTGCAGCCCTGCCAGTGGAATTCATGCATCGTAGTATCTATTGCAGCCCTTTCAGTGGAAATTCATGCATTGTAGTATCTATTGCAGCCCTGCCAGTGGAATTCATGCATTGTAGTATCTATTGCAGCCCTGCCAGTGGAATTCATGCATTGTGGTATCTATTGCAGCCCTGCCAGTGGAATTCATGCATTGTAGTGTCTATTGCAGCCCTGCCAGTGGAATTCATGCAATGTAGTATCTATTGCAGCCCTGCCAGTGCAATGCATGCATTGTAGTATCTATTGCAGCCCTGCCAGTGGAATTCATGGATTGTATTATATATTGCAGCCGTGTCAGTGGAATTCATGCAATGTATTATCTATTGCAGCCCTGTCAGTGGAATTCCCGCATTGTAGTATCTATTGCAGCCCTTTCAGTGGAATTCATGCATTGTAGTATCTATTGCAGCCCTTTCAGTGGAATTCATGCATTGTAGTATCTATTGCAGCCCTGCCGGTGGAATTCATGTATCGTAGAATCTATTGCAGCCCTGCCAGTGGAATTCATGCATTGTAGTATCTATTGCAGCCCTGCCAGTGGAATTCATGCATCGTTGTATCTATTGGAGCCCTGCCAGTAGAATTCATGCATCGTAGTATCTATTGCAGCCCTGTCAGTGGAATTCATGCATTGTAGTATCTATTGCAGCCCTACCAGTGGAATTCATTGATTGTATTATATATTGCAGCCGTGTCAGTGGAATTTATGCAATGTAGTATCTATTTCAGCGCTGCCAATGGAATTCCCTCATTGTAGTATATATTGCAGCCCTGTCAGTGGAATTCATACATTGTAGTATATATTGCACCCTGTCAGTGGAAATCATGCTTTGTAGTACCTATTGCAGCCCAGGCAGTGGAATTCATGCAGTGTAGTATCTGTTGCAGCCCTGTCAGTGGAATTCATGCATTGTGGTATTAAATGCAGCCCTGTCAGTGGAATTCATGCATTGTAGTATATATTGCACCCTGTCAGTGGAATTCATGCATTGTGGTATTAATTGCAGCCCTGTCAGTGGAATTCATGCATTGTAGTATACATTGCACCCTGTCAGTGGAATTCATGCTTTGTAGTATCTATTGCAGCACTGCCAATGGAATTCATGTATAGTAGTATATATTGCAGCCCTGTCAGTGTAATTCATGCATTGTAGCATCTATTGCAGCCCTCTCAGTGGAATTCATGCTTTGTAGTGTCTATTGCAGCACTGCCAATGGTATTCATGCATTGTGGTATTTATTGCAGCCCTGTCATTGGACTTCATGCATTGTAGTGTCTATTGCAGCCCTGCCAGGGGATTCATGCAGTGTAGTATCTCTTGCATCCCTGTCAGTGGAATTCATGCATTGTGGTATTAATTGCAGCCCTGTCAGTGGAATTCATGCATTGTAGTATCTATTGCACCCTGTCAGTGTAATTCTTGCATTGTAGTATATATTGCAGCCCTGCCAGTGGAATTCATGAAGTGTAGTATCTGTTGCAGCCATGTCAGTGGAATTCATGCATTGTGGTATTAATTGCACCCTGTCAGTGGAATTCATGCATCGTAGTATATATTGCACCCTGTCAGTGGAATTCATGCATTGTAGTATCTATTGCACCCTGTCAGTGTAACTCATGCATTGTAGTATCTATTGCACCCTGTCAGTGGAATTCATGCTTTGTAGTACCTATTGCAGCTCAGCCAGTGGAATTCATGCAGTGTAGTATCTGTTGCAGCCCTGGCAGTGGAATTCATGCATTGTGGTATTAAATGCAGCCCTGTCAGTGGAATTCATGCATTGTAGTATATATTGCAGCCCTGCCAGTGGAATTCATGCATTGTGGTATTAATTGCAGCCCTGTCAGTGGAATTCATGCATTGTAGTATATATTGCAGCCCTGCCAGTGGAAATTCATGCATTGTGGTATTAATTGCAGCCCTGTCAGTGGAATTCATGCATTGTAGTATATATTGCAGCCCTGCCAGTGGAATTCATGCATCGTAGTATCTATTGCAGCCCTGCCAGTGGAATTCATGCATCGTAGTATCTATTGCAGCCCTGCCAGTGGAATTCATGCATTGTAGTATCTATTGCAGCCCTGCCAGTGGAATTCATGGATTGTATTATATATTACAGCCGTGTCAGTGGAATTCATGCAATGTAGTATCTATTGCAGCCCTGCCAGTGGAATTCATGCAATGTAGTATCTATTGCAGCCCTGCCAGTGGAATTCATGCATTGTAGTATCTATTGCAGCCCTGCCAGTGGAATTCATGGATTGTATTATATATTGCAGCCGTGTCAGTGGAATTCATGCAATGTAGTATCTATTGCAGCCCTGTCAGTGGAATTCCGCATTGTTGTATCTATTGCAGCCCTTTCAGTGGAATTCATGCATTGTAGTATCTATTGCAGCCCTTTCAGTGGAATTCATGCATTGTAGTATCTATTGCAGCCCTGCCAGTGGAATTCATGTATCGTAGTATCTATTGCAGCCCTGCCAGTGGAATTCATGCATTGTAGTATCTATTGCAGCCCTGCCAGTGGAATTCATGCATCGTAGTATCTATTGCAGCCCTGCCAGTGGAATTCATGCATCGTAGTATCTATTGCAGCCCTGCCAGTGGAATTCATGCATTGTAGTATCTATTGCAGCCCTGCCAGTGGAATTCATGGATTGTATTATATATTACAGCCGTGTCAGTGGAATTCATGCAATGTAGTATCTATTGCAGCGCTGCCAATGGAATTCCCGCATTGTAGTATATATTGCAGCCCTGTCAGTGGAATTCATACATTGTAGTATATATTGCACCCTGTCAGTGGAAATCATGCTTTGTAGTACCTATTGCAGCCCAGCCAGTGGAATTCATGCAGTGTAGTATCTGTTGCATCCCTGTCACTGGAATTCATGCATTGTGGTATTAAATGCAGCCCTGTCAGTGGAATTCATGCATTGTAGTATATATTGCACCCTGTCAGTGGAATTCATGCATTGTGGTATTAATTGCAGCCCTGTCAGTGGAATTCATGCATTGTAGTATATATTGCACCCTGTCAGTGGAATTCATGCATTGTGGTATTAATTGCAGCCCTGTCAGTGGAATTCATGCATTGTCGTATATATTGCAGCCCTGCCAGTGGAATTCATGCATTGTGGTATTAATTGCAGCCCTGTCAGTGGAATTCATGCATTGTAGTATATATTGCAGCCCTGCCAGTGGAATTCATGCATCGTAGTATCTATTGCAGCCCTGCCAGTGGAATTCATGCATCGTAGTATCTATTGCAGCCCTGCCAGTGGAAATTCATGCATTGTAGTATCTATTGCAGCCCTGCCAGTGGAATTCATGGATTGTATTATATATTACAGCCGTGTCAGTGGAATTCATGCAATGGTAGTATCTATTGCAGCGCTGCCAATGGAATTCCCGCATTGTAGTATATATTGCAGCCCTGTCAGTGGAATTCATACATTGTAGTATATATTGCACCCTGTCAGTGGAAATCATGCTTTGTAGTACCTATTGCAGCCCAGCCAGTGGAATTCATGCAGTGTAGTATCTGTTGCAGCCCTGTCACTGGAATTCATGCATTGTGGTATTAAATGCAGCCCTGTCAGTGGAATTCATGCATTGTAGTATATATTGCACCCTGTCAGTGGAATTCATGCATTGTGGTATTAATTGCAGCCCTGTCAGTGGAATTCATGGATTGTAGTATATATTGCACCCTGTCAGTGGAATTCATGCATTGTGGTATTAATTGCAGCCCTGTCAGTGGAATTCATGCATTGTAGTATATATTGCAGCCCTGCCAGTGGAATTCATGCATTGTGGTATTAATTGCAGCCCTGTCAGTGGAATTCATGCATTGTAGTATATATTGCAGCCCTGCCAGTGGAATTCATGCATTGTGGTATTAATTGCAGCCCTGTCAGTGGAATTCATGCGTTGTAGTATATATTGCACCCTATCAGTGGAATTCATGCATTGTAGTATATATTGCACCCTGTCAGTGGAATTCATGCATTGTAGTATATATTGCACCCTGCCAGTGGAATTCATGCATTGTAGTATATATTGCGCCCTGCCGGTGGAAGTCATGCATTGTAGTATATATTACAGCCCTGTCAGTGGAAGTCATACATTGTAGTATATATTGCAGCCCTGTCAGTGGAATTCATGCAGTGTAGTATCTCTTGCAGCCCTGCCAGTGTAATTCATGCATTGTGGTGTCTATTGCAGCCCTGCCAGTGGAATTCATGCAGTGTAGTATCTCTTGCAGCCCTGTCAGTGGAATTCATGCATTGTGGTTTTAATTGCAGCCCTGTCAGTGGAATTCATGCATTGTAGTATATATTGCACCCTGTCAGTGGAATTCATGCATTGTAGTATATATTGCACCCTGTCAGTGGAATTCATGCTTTGTAGTACATATTGCAGCTCAGCCAGTGGAATTCATGCAGTGTAGTATCTGTTGCAGCCCAGTCAGTGGAATTCATGCATTGTGGTATTAAATGCAGCCCTGTCAGTGGAATTCATGCATTGTAGTATATATTGCAGCCTCTCAGTGGAATTCATGCATTGTATTATCTATTGCACCCTGTCAGTGTAATTCATGCATTGTATTAGCTATTGCAGCCCTGTCAGTGGAATTCATGCAGTGTAGTATATATTGCAGCCCTGTCAGTGGAATTCATACATTGTAGTATATATTGCACCCTGTCAGTGTAATTCATGCATTGCATTATATATTGCAGCCCTGTCAGTGGAATTCATGCAGTGTAGTATATATTGCAGCCCTGCCAGAGCAATTCATGCATTGTAGTATATATTGCAGCCCTGCCAGTGGAATTCATGCATTGTAGTATCTATTGCAGCCCTTTCAGTGGAATTCATGCATTGTAGTATCTATTGCAGCCCTTTCAGTAGAATTCATGCAGTGTAGTTTCCATTGAAGCCCTGTCAGTGGCATTCATGCATTGTAGTATATATTGCAGCCCTGCCAGTGGAATTCATGCATTGTAGTATCTATTGCAGCCCTGCTAGTGGAATTCATGCATTGTAGTATATATTGCAGCCTGTCAGTGGAATTCATGCATTGTAGTATCTATTGTAGCCCTGTCAGCGTAATTCATGCATTGTAGTATATATTGCAGCCCTGCCAGTGGAATTCATGCATTGTAGTGTATATTGAAGCCCTTTCAGTGGAATTCATACATTGTAGTATCTATTGCAGCCCTGCCAGTGGAATTCATGAATTGTAGTATCTATTGCAGCCCTGTCAGTGTAATTCATGCATTGTATTATCTATTGCAGCCCTGTCAGTGGAATTCATGCAGTGTAGTATATATTGCAGCCCTGTCAGTGGAATTCATACATTGTAGTATATATTGCACCCTGTCAGTGGAATTCATGCATTGCATTATATATTTCAGCCCTGTCAGTGGAATTCATGCAGTGTAGTATATATTGCAGCCCTGCCAGTGCAATTCATGCATTGTAGTATATATTGCAGCCATGCCAGTGGAATTCATGCATTGTAGTATCTATTGCAGCCCTTTCAGTGGAATTCATGCATTGTAGTATCTATTGCAGCCCTTTCAGTGGAATTCATGCAGTGTAGTGTCCATTGAAGGCCTTTCAGTGGAATTCATGCATTGTAGTATCTATTGCAGCCCTGTCAGTGGAATTCATGCAGTGTAGTGTCCATTGAAGCCCTGTCAGTGGCATTCATGCATTGTAGTATATATTGCAGCCCTGCCAGTGGAATTCATGCATTGTAGTATCTATTGCAGCCCTGCTTGTGGAATTCATGCATTGTAGTATATATTGCAGCCTGTCAGTGGAATTCATGCATTGTAGTATATATTGCACCCTGTCAGCGTAATTCATGCATTGTAGTATATATTGCAGCTCTGCCAGTGGAATTCATGCATTGTAGTGTATATTGAAGTCCTTTCAGTGGAATTCATACATTGTAGTATCTATTGCAGCCCTGCCAGTGGAATTCATGCATTGTAGTATCTATTGCAGCCCTTTCAGTGGAATTCATGCATTGTAGTATCTATTGCAGCCCTGCCAGTGGAATTCATGCATTGTAGTATCTATTGCAGCCCTGCCAGTGGAATTCATGCATTGTAGTATCTATTGCAGCCCTGTCAGTGGAATTCATGGATAGTATTATATATTGCAGCCGTGTCAGTGGAATTCATGCAATGTAGTATCTATTGCAGCCCTGCCAGTGGAATTCATGCAATGTAGTATCTATTGCAGCCCTGCCAGTGGAATTCATGCATTGTAGTATCTATTGCAGCCCTGCCAGTGGAATTCATGGATTGTATTATATATTGCAGCAGTGTCAGTGGAATTCATGCAATGTAGTATCTATTGCAGCCCTGTCAGTGGAATTCCCGCATTGTAGTATCTATTGCAGCCCTTTCAGTGGAATTCATGCTTTGTAGTATCTATTGCAGCCCTTTCAGTGGAATTCATGCATTGTAGTATCTATTGCAGCCCTGCCAGTGGAATTCATGTATCGTAGTATCTATTGCAGCCCTGCCAGTGGAATTCATGCATTGTTGTATCTATTGCAGCCCTGCCAGTGGAATTCATGCATCGTAGTGTCTATTGCAGCCCTGCCAGTGGAATTCATGCATCGTAGTATCTATTGCAGCCCTGCCAGTGGAATTCATGCATTGTAGTATCTATTGCAGCCCTGCCAGTGGAATTCATGGATTGTATTATATATTACAGCCGTGTCAGTGGAATTCATGCAATGTAGTATCTATTGCAGCGCTGCCAATGGAATTCCCGCATTGTAGTATATATTACAGCCCTGTCAGTGGAATTCATACATTGTAGTATATATTGCAGCCCTGTCAGTGGAATTCATGCATTGTGGTATTAAATGCAGCCCTGTCAGTGGAATTCATGCATTGTAGTATATATTGCACCCTGTCAGTGGAATTCATGCATTGTGGTATTAATTGCAGCCCTGTCAGTGGAATTCATGCATTGTAGTATATATTGCACCCTGTCAGTGGAATTCATGCTTTGTAGTATCTATTGCAACACTGCCAATGGAATTCATGTATTGTAGTATATATTGCAGCCCTGTCAGTGTAATTCATGCATTGTAGCATCTATTGCAGCCCTCTCAGTGGAATTCATGCTTTGTAGTGTCTATTGCAGCACTGCCAATGGTATTCATGCATTGTGGTATTTATTGCAGCCCTGTCATTGGACTTCATTCATTGTAGTGTCTATTGCAGCCCTGCCAGGGGATTCATGCAGTGTAGTATCTCTTGCAGCCCTGTCAGTGGAATTCATGCATTGTGGTATTAATTGCATCCCTGTCAGTGGAATTCATGCATTGTAGTATCTATTGCACCCTGTCAGTGTAATTCTTGCATTGTAGTATCTATTGCAGCCGTGCCAGTGGAATTCATGAAGTGTAGTATCTGTTGCAGCCATGTCAGTGGAATTCATGCATTGTGGTATTAATTGCACCCTGTCAGTGGAATTCATGCATCGTAGTATATATTGCACCCTGTCAGTGGAATTCATGCATTGTAGTATCTATTGCAGCCCTGCCAGTGGAATTCATGCATTGTAGTATATATTGCAGCCCTGCCAGTGGAATTTATGCTTTGTAGTATCTATTGCAGCACTGCCAGTGGCATTCATGCATTGTAGTATATATTGCAGCCCTGCCAGTGGAATTCATGCATTGTAGTATCTATTGCAGCCCTGTCAGTGGAATTCCCGCATTGCAGTATCTATTGCAGCCCTTTCAGTGGAATTCATGCATTGTAGTATCTATTGCAGCCCTGTCAGTGGAATTCATGTATCGTAGTATCTATTGCAGCCCTGCCAGTGGAATTCATGCATTGTTGTATCTATTGCAGCCCTGCCAGTGGAATTCATGCATCGTAGTGTCTATTGCAGCCCTGCCAGTGGAATTCATGCATCGTAGTATCTATTGCAGCCCTGCCAGTGGAATTCATGCATTGTAGTATCTATTGCAGCCCTGCCAGTGGAATTCATGGATTGTATTATATATTATTGCCGTGTCAGTGGAATTCATGCAATGTAGTATATATTGCACCCTGTCAGTGGAAATCATGCTTTGTAGTACCTATTGCAGCCCAGCCAGTGGAATTCATGCAGTGTAGTATCTGTTGCAGCCCTGTCAGTGGAATTCATGCATTGTGGTATTAAATGCAGCCCTGTCAGTGGAATTCATGCATTGTAGTATATATTGCACCCTGTCAGTGGAATTCATGCATTGTGGTATTAATTGCAGCCCTGTCAGTGGAATTCATGCATTGTAGTATATATTGCACCCTGTCAGTGGAATTCATGCTTTGTAGTATCTATTGCAGCACTGCCAATGGAATTCATGTATTGTAGTATATATTGCAGCCCTGTCAGTGTAATTCATGCATTGTAGCATCTATTGCAGCCCTCTCAGTGGAATTCATGCTTTGTAGTGTCTATTGCAGCACTGCTAATGGTATTCATGCATTGTGGTATTTATTGCAGCCCTGTCATTGGATTTCATTCATTGTAGTGTCTATTGCAGCCCTGCCAGGGGATTCATGCAGTGTAGTATCTCTTGCAGCCCTGTCAGTGGAATTCATGCATTGTGGTATTAATTGCATCCCTGTCAGTGGAATTCATGCATTGTAGTATCTATTGCACCCTGTCAGTGTAATTCTTGCATTGTAGTATCTATTGCAGCCCTGCCAGTGGAATTCATGAAGTGTAGTATCTGTTGCAGCCATGTCAGTGGAATTCAAGCATTGTGGTATTAATTGCACCCTGTCAGTGGAATTCATGCATCGTAGTATATATTGCACACTGTCAGTGGAATTCATGCATTGTAGTATCTATTGCACCCTGTCAGTGGAACTCATGCATTGTAGTATCTATTGCACCCTGTCAGTGGAATTCATGCTTTGTAGTAGCTATTGCAGCTCAGCCAGTGGAATTCATGCAGTGTAGTATCTGTTGCAGCCCTGTCAGTGGAATTCATGCATTGTGGTATTAAATGCAGCCCTGTCAGTGGAATTCATGCATTGTAGTATATATTGCACCCTGTCAGTGGAATTCATACATTGTAGTATATATTGCACCCTGTCAGTGGAAATCATGCTTTGTAGTACATATTGCAGCCCAGCCAGTGGAATTCGTGCAGTGTAGTATCTGTTGCAGCCCTGTCAGTGGAATTCATGCATTGTAGTATCTATTGCACCCTGTCAGTGGAATTCATGCATTGTAGTATCTATTGCACCCTGTCAGTCGAATTCATGCTTTTTAATACCTATTGCAGCCCAGCCAGTGAATTCATGCAGTGTAGTATCTGTTGCAGCCCTGTCAGTGGAATTCATGCATTGTAGCATCTATTGCAGCCCTCTCAGTGGAATTCATACATTGTAGTATATATTGCACCCTGTCAGTGGAAATCATGCTTTGTAGTACCTATTGCAGCCCAGCCAGTGGAATTCATGCAGTGTTGTATCTGTTCCAGCCCTGTCAGTGGAATTCATGCATTGTGGTATTAAATGCAGCCCTGTCAGTGGAATTCATGCATTGTAGTATATATTGCACCCTGTCAGTGGAATTCATGCATTGTGGTATTAATTGCAGCCCTGTCAGTGGAATTCATGCATTGTAGTATATATGCACTCTTGTCAGTGGAATTCATGCATAGTGGTATTAATTGCAGCCCTGTCAGTGGAATTCATGCATTGTAGTATATATTGCACCTGTCAGTGGAATTCATGCATTGTAGTATATATTGCACCCTGTCAGTGGAATTCATGCATTGTAGTATATATTGCACACTGCCAGTGGAATTCATGCATTGTGGTATTAATTGCAGCCCTGTCAGTGGAATTCATGTATTGTAGTATATATTGCAGCCCTGCCAGTGGAATTCATGCATTGTGGTATTAATTGCAGCCCTGTCAGTGGAATTCATGCATTGTAGTATATATTGCAGCCCTGCCAGTGGAATTCATGCATTGTGGTATTAATTGCAGCCCTGTCAGTGGAATTCATGCATTGTAGTATATATTGCACCCTGTCAGTGGAATTCATGCATTGTAGTATATATTGCACCCTGTCAGTGGAAGTCATACTTTGTAGTATATATTGCACCCTGTCAGTGGAATTCATGCATCGTGGTATTAATTGCAGCCCTGTCAGTGGAATTCATGCATTGTAGTATATATTGCAGCCCTGCCAGTGGAATTCATGCATTGTGGTATTAATTGCAGCCCTGTCAGTGGAATTCATGCATTGTAGTATATATTGCAGCCCTGCCAGTGGAATTCATGCATTGTGGTATTAATTGCAGCCCTGTCAGTGGAATTCATGCATTGTAGTATATATTGCACCCTGTCAGTGGAATTCATGCATTGTAGTATATATTGCACCCTGTCAGTGGAATTCATGCATTGTAGTATATATTGCACCCTGCCAGTGGAATTCATGCATTGTAATATAAGTTGCACCCTGCCGTGA
>NW_003149097.1:0-21150 GCF_000003605.2 Saccoglossus kowalevskii | reverse complement strand
TCACAGCGAATGTCATACATACCACATAATATCACTTGTAGTGAATGTCATGCGTGCCACATAACATCACTTGTAGTGAATGTCATGCATACCACATATCACTTCTAGTGAATGTCATGCGTACCACATAATATCACTTGTAGTGAATGTCATGCGTACCACATGATATCACTTGTAGCGAATGTCATGCATGCCACATAATATCACTTGTAGCGAATGTCATCCATACCACATAATACCACTTGCAATGAATTTCATGAATGCCACATAATATCACTTGTAGTGAATGTCATGCATGCCACATAATATCACTTGTAGTGAATGTCATGCATACCTTATAATATCACTTGTAGCGAATGTTATGCGTGCCACATAATATCAATCGTAGCGAATGTCATGCGTGCCACATAATATCACTTGTAGTGAATGTCATGCGTGCCACATAATATCACTGGTAGCGAATGTCATGCGTGCCACATAATATCACTTGTAGTGAATGTCATGCGTACCACATAATATCACTCGTAGCGAATGTCACGCATACCACATAATATCACTAGTAGCGACTGTCATGCATACCACATAATATCACATTGAATGTCACACAGATCACGTAATATCACTCACAGCGAATGTCATACATACCACATAATATCACTTGTAGTGAATGTCATGCGTGCCACATAACATCACTTGTAGTGAATGTCATGCATACCACATATCACTTGTAGTGAATGTCATGCGTACCACATAATATCACTTGTAGTGAATGTCATGCGTACCACATGATATCACTTGTAGCGAATGTCATGCATGCCACATAATATCACTTGTAGCGAATGTCATCCATACCACATAATACCACTTGCAATGAATTTCATGAATGCCACATAATATCACTTGTAGTGAATGTCATGCATGCCACATAATATCACTTGTAGTGAATGTCATGCATACCTTATAATATCACTTGTAGCGAATGTTATGCGTGCCACATAATATCACTCGTAGCGAATGTCATGCGTGCCACATAATATCACTTGTAGTGAATGTCATGCGTGCCACATAATATCACTGGTAGCGAATGTCATGCGTGCCACATAATATCACTTGTAGTGAATGTCATGCGTACCACATAATATCACTCGTAGCGAATGTCATGCATGCCACATAATATCACTAGTAGTGAATGTCATGCATGCCACATAATATCACTCGTAGTGAATGTCATGCATGCCACATAATATCACTTGTAGCGAATGTCATGCATACCACATAATATCACTACTAGCGAATGTCATGCATACCTTATAAAATCACTAGTAGCGAATGTCATGCATGCCACATAATATCACTTGCAGCGAATGTCATGCATGCCACATAATATCACTTGTAGCGAATGCCATGCAGACCACATAATATCACTTACAGTGAATGTCATGCGTACCACATAATATCACTTGTAGGGAATGTCATGCGTACCACATATATAACTTGTAGCGAATGTCATGCATACCACATAATATCACTCGTAGCGAATGTCATGTATGCCACATATCACTTGTAGTGAATGTCATGCATGCCACATAATATCACTTGTAGCGAATGTCATGCATGCTACATAATATCACTCGTAGCGAATATCATGCATGCTACATAATATCACTCACAGCGAATGTCATGCATACCGCATAATATCACTCACAGCAAATGTCACGCATACCACATAATATCACTTGTAGTGAATGTTATGCATACCACATAATATCACTTGTAGTGAATGTCATGCATACCACATAATATCACTTGAAGTGAATGTCATGCGTACCACCTAATATCACTTGTAGTGAATGTCATGCGTACCACATACTATCACTTGTAGCGAAAGTCATGCACGCCACATAATATCACTTGAAGGAAATGTCATGCATGCCACATAATATTACTTGTAGCGAATGTTATGCTTACCACATAATATCACTTGTAGTGAATGTCATGCATGTCACATAATATCACTCGTAACGATTGTCATCATGCCACATAATATCACTTGTAGTAAATGTCATGCATACCACATAATATCACTATTAGCGAATGTCATACATACCACATAATATCACTTGTAGTGAATGTCATGCGTACCACATAATATCACTTGTAGCGAATGTCATGCATGCCACATAATATCACTCGTAGTGAATGCCATGCGTACCACATAATATCACTTGTAGCGAATGTCATGCATATCACATAATATCACTTGTAACGAATGTCATGCATATCACATAATATCACTTGTAGCGAATGTCATGCGTACCACATAATATCACTTGTAGTGAATGTCATGCGTGCCACATAACATCACTTGTAGTGAATGTCATGCATACCACATATCACTTGTAGTGAATGTCATGCGTACCACATAATATCACTTGTAGTGAATGTCATGCATACCTTATAATATCACTTGTAGCGAATGTCATGCGTGCCACATAATATCACTCATAGCGAATGTCATGCATACCTTATAATATCACTTGTAGCGAATGTCATGCATGCCACATAATATCACTTGTAGTGAATGTCATGCATGCCACATAATATCACTCGTAGTGAATGTCATGCATGCCACATAATATCACTTGTAGCGAATGTCATACATACCACATAATATCACTTGTAGTGAATGTCATGCATACCACATAATATCACTTGTAGTGAATGTCATGCATGCCACGTAATATCACTTGTAGTGAATGTCATGCATGCGTGCCACATAATATCACTCGTAGCGAATGTCATGCATGCCACATAATATCACTCGTAGCGAATGTCATGCATGCCTTATAATATCACTCGCAGCGATTGTTATGCATGCCTTGTAATATCACTTGCAGTGAATGTCATGCATACCGCATAATATCATTCACAGCGATTGTCACGCATACCACATAATATCACTCGTAGCGAATGTCATGCATGCCACATAATATCACTCGTAGCGAATATCATGCATGCCACATAATATCACTCACAGCGAATGTCATGCATACCGCATAATATCACTAGTAGCGACTGTCATGCATACCACATAATATCATTACTAGCGAATGTCATGCATGCCACATAATATCACTTGTAGTGAATGTCATGCAAACCACATAATATCACTTGCAGCGAATTTCATGAATGCCACATAATATCACTTGTTGCGAAAGTCATGCGTGCCACATAATATCACTTGTAGTGAATGTCATGCGTGCCACATAATATCACTTGTAGTGAATGTCATGCGTACCACATAATATCACTTGTAGTGAATGTCATGCATACCACATAATATCACTTGTAGCGAATGTCATGCGTACCACATAATATCACTTGTAGTGAATGTCATGCATGCCACATAATATCACTTGTAGTGAATGTCATGCATGCCACATAATATCACTCGTAGTGAATGTCATGCATGCCACATAATATCACTTGTAGCGAATGTCATGCATACCACATAATATCACTACTAGCGAATGTCATGCATACCTTATAATATCACTAGTAGCGAATGTCATGCATACCTTATAATATCACTAGTAGCGAATGTCATGCGTGCCACATAATATCACTTGTAGTGAATGTCATGCGTGCCACATAATATCACTTGTAGCGAATGTCATGCATGCCACATAATATCACTTGTAGCGAATGTCATGCATGCCACATAATATCACTTGCAGTGAATGTCATGCGTGCCGCATAATATCACTTGCAGTGAATGTCATGCGTACCACATAATATCACTTGTAGGGAAAGTCATGCGTACCACATATATAACTTGTAGCGAATGTCATGCATACCACATAATATCACTCGTAGCGAATGTCATGTATGCCACATATCACTTGTAGTGAATGTCATGCGTGCCACATAATATCACTTGTAGTGAATGTCATGCATGCTACATAATATCACTCGTAGCGAATATCATGCATGCTACATAATAAAACTCACAGCGAATGTCATGCATACCGCATAATATCACTCACAGCAAATGTCACGCATACAACATAATATCACTTGTAGTGAATGTCATGCATACCACATCATATCACTTGTAGTGAATGTCATGCATACCACATAATATCACTTGTAGTGAATGTCATGCATGCCACGTAATATCACTTGTAGTGAATGCCATGCATGCGTGCCACATAATATCACTCGGAGCGAATGTCATGCATGCCACATAATATCACTCGTAGCGAATGTCATGCATGCCTTATATCACTCGCAGCAAATGTTATGCATGCCTTGTAATATCACTTGCAGTGAATGTCATGCATACCGCATAATATCATTCACAGCGATTGTCACGCATACCACATAATATCACTCGTAGCGAATGTCATGCATGCCACATAATATCACTCATAGCGAATATCATGCATGCCACATAATATCACTCACAGCGAATGTCATGCATACCGCATAATATCACTAGTAGCGACTGTCATGCATACCACATAATATCACATTGAATGTCACACAGATCACGTAATATCACTCGCAGTGAATGTCATACATACCACATAATATCACTTGTAGCGATTGTCATGCATACCACATAATATCATTACTAGCGAATGTCATGCATGCCACATAATATCACTTGTAGCGAATGTCATCCATACCACATAATATCACTTGCAGCGAATTTCATGAATGCCACATAATATCACTTGTAGTGAATGTCATGCATGCCACATAATATCACTTGTAGTGAATGTCATGCATACATTATAATATCACTTGTAGCGAATATCATGCGTGCCACATAATATCACTCATAGCGAATGTCATGCATACCTTATAATATCACTTGTAGCAAATGTCATGCATGTCACATAATATCACTTGTAGTGAATGTCATGCATGCCACATAATATCACTCGTAGTGAATGTCATGCATGCCACATAATATCACTTGTAGCGAATGTCATACATACCACATAATATCAATTGTAGTGAATGTCATGCATACCACATAATATCACTTGTAGCGAATGTCATGCATGCCACATAATATCACTTGTAGTGAATGTCATGCGTACCACATAATATCACTCGTAGCGAATGTCATGCATGCCACATAATATCACTTGTAGCGAATGTCATACATACCACATAATATCACTACTAGCGAATGTCATGCATACCTTATAATATCACTAGTAGCGAATGTCATGCATGCCACATAATATCACTTGTAGCGAATGTCATGCATGCCACATAATATCACTCGTAGTGAATGTCATGCATGCCACATAATATCACTTGTAGCGAATGTCATACATACCACATAATATCACTACTAGCGAATGTCATGCATACCTTATAATATCACTAGTAGCGAATGCCATGCATACCACATAATATCACTTGCAGTGAATGTCATGCGTACCACATAATATCACTTGTAGGGAATGTCATGCGTACCACATAATATCACTCGTAGCGAATGTCATGTATGCCACATATCACTTGTAGTGAATGTCATGCGTGCCACATATCACTTGTAGCGAATGTCATGCATGCCACATAATATCACTTGTAGCGAATATCATGCATACCACATAATATCACTACTAGCGAATGTCATGCGTGCCACATAATATCACTTGTAGTGAATGTCATGCATGCCACATAATATCACTCGTAGTGAATGTCATGCATGCCACATAATATCACTTGTAGCGAATGTCATGCATACCACATAATATCACTACCAGCGAATGTCATGCATACCACATAATATCACTCATAGCGAATGTCATGCATGCCACATAATATCACTTGTAGTGAATGTCATGCATGCCACATAATATCACACGTAGTGAATGTTATGCATGCCACATAATATCACTTGTAGCGAATGTCATGCATACCACATAATATCACTACCAGCGAATGTCATGCATACCACATAATATCACTCGTATCGAATGTCATGCATGCCACATAATATCACTTGTAGTGAATGTCATGCATGCCACATAATATCACTCGTAGTGAATGTCATGCATGCCACATAATATCACTTGTAGCGAATGTCATGCATACCACATAATATCACTACTAGCGAATGTCATGCGTGCCACATAATATCACTTGTAGTGAATGTCATGCGTGCCACATAATATCACTTGTAGCGAATGTTATGCATGCCACATAATATCACTTGCAGTGAATGTCATGCATGCCATGTAATATCACTTGTAGTGAATGTCATGCATGCGTGCCACATAATATCACTCGTAGCGAATGTCATGCATGCCACATAATATGACTCGTAGCGAATGTCATGCATGCCTTATAATATCACTTGCAGCGAATGTTATGCATGCCTTGTAATATCACTTGCAGTGAATGTCATGCATACCGCATAATATCATTCACAGCGATTGTCACGCATACCACATATCACTCGTAGCGAATGTCATGCATGCCACATAATATCACTCGTAGCGAATATCATGCATGCCACATAATATCACTCACAGCGAATGTCATGCATACCGCATAATATCACTAGTAGCGACTGTCATGCATACCACATAATATCACTTGTAGCGAATGTCATGCATACCACATAATATCATTACTAGTGAATGTCATGCATGCCACATAATATCACTTGTAGCGAATGTCATCCATACCACATAATATCACTTGCAGCAAATTCATGAATGCCACATAATATCACTTGTAGTGAATGTCATGCATGCCACATAATATCACTTGTAGTGAATGTCATGCATACCTTATAATATCACTTGTAGCGAATGTCATGCGTGCCACATAATATCACTCATAGCGAATGTCATGCATACCACATAATATCACTTGTAGTGAATGTCATGCATGCCACATAATATCACTTGTAGTGAATGTCATGCATACCTTATAATATCACTTGTAGCGAATGTCATGCGTGCCACATAATATCTCTCATAGCGAATGTCATGCATACCACATAATATCACTTGTAGTGAATTTCATGAATGCCACATAATATCACTTGTAGTGAATGTCATGCATGCCACATAATATCACTTGTAGTGAATGTCATGCGTACCACATAATATCACTCGTAGCGAATGTCATGCATGCCACATAATATCACTTGTAGTGAATGTCATGCATGCCACATAATATCACTCGTAGTGAATGTCATGCATGCCACATAATATCACTTGTAGCGAATGTCATGCATACCACATAATATCACTACTAGCGAATGTCATGCATACCTTATAATATCACTAGTAGCGAATGTCATGCATACATTATAATATCACTTGTAGCGAATGCCATGCATACCACATAATATCACTTGCAGTGAATGTCATGCGTACCACATAATATCACATGTAGGGAATGTCATGCGTACCACATATATAACTTGTAGCGAATGTCATGCATACCACATAATATCACTCGTAGCGAATGTCATGTATACCACATATCACTTGTAGTGAATGTCATGCGTGCCACATAATATCACTTGTAGCGAATGTCATGCATGCTACATAATATCACTCGTAGCGAATATCATGCATGCTACATAATAAAACTCACAGCGAATGTCATGCATACCGCATAATATCACTCACAGCAAATGTCACGCATACCACATAATATCACTTGTAGTGAATGTCATGCATACCACATAATATCACTTGTAGTGAATGTCATGCATACCACATAATATCACTTGTAGTGAATGTCATGCATGCCACGTAATATCACTTGTAGTGAATGCCATGCATGCGTGCCACATAATATCACTCATAGCGAATGTCATGCATGCCACATAATATCACTCGTAGCGAATGTCATGCATGCCTTATAATATCACTCGCAGCGAATGTTATGCATGCCTTGAATATCACTTGCAGTGAATGTCATGCATACCGCATAATATCATTCACAGCGATTGTCACGCATACCACATAATATCACTCGTAGCGAATGTCATGCATGCCACATAATATCACTCGTAGCGAATATCATGCATGCCACATAATATCACTCACCGCGAATGTCATGCATACCGCATAATATCACTAGTAGCGACTGTCATGCATACCACATAATATCATTACTAGCGAATGTCATGCATGCCACATAATATCACTTGTAGCGAATGTCATCCATACCACATAATATCACTTGCAGCGAATTGCATGAATGCCACATAATATCACTTGTAGTGAATGTCATGCGTGCCACATATTATCACTAGTAGCGAATGTCATGCGTGTCACATAATATCACTTGTAGTGAATGTCATGCGTACCACATAATATCACTCGTAGCGAATGTCATGCACGCCACATAATATCACTTGTAGTGAATGTCATGCATGCCATATAATATCACTCGTAGTGAATGTCACGCATACCACATAATATCACTCGTAGCGAATGTCATGCATGCCACATAATATCACTCGTAGCGAATATCATGCATGCCACATAATATCACTCACAGCGAATGTCATGCATACTGCATAATATCACTAGTAGCGACTGTCATGCATACCACATAATATCACATTGAATGTCACACAGATCACGTAATATCACTCACAGCGAATGTCATACATACCACATAATATCACTTGTAGCGAATGTCATGCATACCACATAATATCATTACTAGCGAATGTCATGTATGCCACATAATATCACTTGCAGCGAATTTCATGAATGCCACATAATATCACTTGTAGTGAATGTCATGCATGCCACATAATATCACTTGTAGTGAATGTCATGCATGCCACATAATATCAATCGTAGTGAATGTCATGCATGCCACATAATATCACTTGTAGCGAATGTCATGCATACCACATAATATCACTACTAGCGAATGTCATGCATACCTTATAATATCACTAGTAGCGAATGTCATACATACCTTATAATATCACTAGTAGCGAATGTCATGCGTGCCACATAATATCACTTGTAGTGAATGTCATGCGTGCCACATAATATCACTTGTAGCGAATGTCATGCGTGCCACATAATATCACTTGTAGCGAATGTCATGCATGCCTTATAATATCACTTGTAGCGAATGTCATGCATGCCACATAATATGACTCGTAGCGAATGTCATGCATGCCTTATAATATCACTAGCAGCGAATGTTATGCATGCCTTGTAATATCACTTGCAGTGAATGTCATGCATACCGCATAATATCATTCACAGCGATTGTCACGCATACCACATAATATCACTCGTAGCGAATGTCATGCATGCCACATTATATCACTCGTAGCGAATATCATGCATGCCACATAATATCACTCACAGCGAATGTCATGCATACCGCATAATATCACTAGTAGCGACTGTCATGCATACCACATAATATCACTTGTAGCGAATGTCATGCATACCACATAATATCATTACTAGTGAATGTCATGCATGCCACATAATATCACTTGTAGCGAATGTCATCCATACCACATAATATCACTTGCAGCGAATTTCATGAATGCCACATAATATCACTTGTAGTGAATGTCATGCATGCCACATAATATCACTTGTAGTGAATGTCATGCATACCTTATAATATCACTTGTAGCGAATGTCATGCGTGCCACATAATATCACTCATAGCGAATGTCATGCATACCACATAATATCACTTGTAGTGAATGTCATGCATGCCACATAATATCACTTGTAGTGAATGTCATGCATACCACATATTATCACTACTAGCGAATGTCATGCATACCTTATAATATCACTAGTAGCGAATGTCATGCATACCTTATAATATCACTAGTAGCGAATGTCATGCGTGCCACATAATATCACTTGTAGTGAATGTCATGCGTGCCACATAATATCACTTGTAGCGAATGTCATGCGTGCCACATAATATCACTTGTAGCGAATGTCATGCATGCCTTATAATATCACTTGTAGCGAATGTCATGCATGCCACATAATATGACTCGTAGCGAATGTCATGCATGCCTTATAATATCACTAGCAGCGAATGTTATGCATGCCTTGTAATATCACTTGCAGTGAATGTCATGCATACCGCATAATATCATTCACAGCGATTGTCACGCATACCACATAATATCACTCGTAGCGAATGTCATGCATGCCACATTATATCACTCGTAGCGAATATCATGCATGCCACATAATATCACTCACAGCGAATGTCATGCATACCGCATAATATCACTAGTAGCGACTGTCATGCATACCACATAATATCACTTGTAGCGAATGTCATGCATACCACATAATATCATTACTAGTGAATGTCATGCATGCCACATAATATCACTTGTAGCGAATGTCATCCATACCACATAATATCACTTGCAGCGAATTTCATGAATGCCACATAATATCACTTGTAGTGAATGTCATGCATGCCACATAATATCACTTGTAGTGAATGTCATGCATACCTTATAATATCACTTGTAGCGAATGTCATGCGTGCCACATAATATCACTCATAGCGAATGTCATGCATACCACATAATATCACTTGTAGTGAATGTCATGCATGCCACATAATATCACTTGTAGTGAATGTCATGCATACCTTATAATATCACTTGTAGCGAATGTCATGCGTGCCACATAATATCACTCATAGCGAATGTCATGCACACCACATAATATCACTTGTAGTGAATTTCATGAATGCCACATAATATCACTTGTAGTGAATGTCATGCATGCCACATAATATCACTTGTAGTGAATGTCATGCGTAACACATAATATCACTCGTAGCGAATGTCATGCATGCCACATAATATCACTTGTAGTGAATGTCATGCATGCCACATAATATCACTCGTAGTGAATGTCATGCATGGCACATAATATCACTTGTAGCGAATGTCATGCATACCACATAATATCACTACTAGCGAATGTCATGCATACCTTATAATATCACTAGTAGCGAATGTCATGCATACATTATAATATCACTTGTAGCGAATGCCATGCATACCACATAATATCACTTGCAGTGAATGTCATGCGTACCACATAATATCACATGTAGGGAATGTCATGCGTACCACATATATAACTTGTAGCGAATGTCATGCATACCACATAATATCACTCGTAGCGAATGTCATGTATGCCACATATCACTTGTAGTGAATGTCATGCATGCCACATAATATCACTTGTAGCGAATGTCATGCATGCTACATAATATCACTCGTAGCGAATATCATGCATGCTACATAATAAAACTCACAGCGAATGTCATGCATACCACATAATATCACTCGTAGCGAATGTCATGTATGCCACATATCACTTGTAGTGAATGTCATGCGTGCCACATAATATCACTCGTAGCGAATATCATGCATGCCACATAATATCACTCGCAGCGAATGTTATGCATGCCTTGCAATATCACTTGCAGTGAATGTCATGCATACCAGATAATATCATTCACAGCGATTGTCACGCATACCACATAATATCACTCGTAGCGAATGTCATGCATGCCACATAATATCACTCGTAGCGAATATCATGCATGCCACATAATATCACTCACCGCGAATGTCATGCATACCGCATAATATCACTAGTAGCGACTGTCATGCATACCACATAATATCATTACTAGCGAATGTCATGCATGCCACATAATATCACTTGTAGCGAATGTCATCCATACCACATAATATCACTTGCAGCGAATTTCATGAATGCCACATAATATCACTTGTAGTGAATGTCATGCATGCCACATAATATTACTTGTAGTGAATGTCATGCGTGCCACATAATATCACTAGTAGCGAATGTCATGCGTGCCACATAATATCACTTGTAGTGAATGTCATGCGTACCACATAATATCACTCGTAGCGAATGTCATGCACGCCACATAATATCACTTGTAGTGAATGTCATGCATGCCACATAATATCACTCGTAGTGAATGTCACGCATACCACATAATATCACTCGTAGCAAATGTCATGCATGCCACATAATATCACTCGTAGCGAATATCATGCATGCCACATAATATCACTCACAGCGAATGTCATGCATACTGCATAATATCACTAGTAGCGACTGTCATGCATACCACATAATATCACATTGAATGTCACACAGATCACGTAATATCACTCACAGCGAATGTCATACATACCACATAATATCACTTGTAGCGAATGTCATGCATACCACATAATATCATTACTAGCGAATGTCATGCATGCCACATAATATCACTTGCAGCGAATTTCATGAATGCCACATAATATCACTTGTAGTGAATGTCATGCATGCCACATAATATCACTTGTAGTGAATGTCATGCATGCCACATAATATCACTCGTAGTGAATGTCATGCATGCCACATAATATCACTTGTAGCGAATGTCATGCATACCACATAATATCACTACTAGCGAATGTCATGCATACCTTATAATATCAATAGTAGCGAATGTCATGCATACCTTATAATATCACTAGTAGCGAATGTCATGCGTGCCACATAATATCACTTGTAGTGAATGTCATGCGTGCCACATAATATCACTTGTAGCGAATGTCATGCGTGCCACATAATATCACTTGTAGCGAATGTCATGCATGCCACATAATATCACTTGTAGCGAATGTCATGCATACCACATAATATCACTACTAGCGAATGTCATGCGTGCCACATAATATCACTTGTAGTGAATGTCATGCGTGCCACATAATATCACTTGTAGCGAATGTTATGCATGCCACATAATATCATTTGCAGTGAATGTCATGCATGCCACGTAATATCACTTGTAGTGAATGTCATGCATGCGTGCCACATAATATCACTCGTAGCGAATATCATGCATGCCACATAATATGACTCGTAGCGAATGTCATGCATGCCTTATAATATCACTAGCAGCGAATGTTATGCTTGCCTTGTAATATCACTTGCAGTGAATGTCATACATACCGCATAATATCATTCACAGCGATTGTCACGCATACCACATAATATCACTCGTAGCGAATGTCATGCATGCCACATAATATCACTCGTAGCGAATATCATGCATGCCACATAATATCACTCACAGCGAATGTCATGCATACCGCATAATATCACTAGTAGCGACTGTCATGCATACCACATAATATCACTTGTAGCGAATGTCATGCATACCACATAATATCATTACTAGTGAATGTCATGCATGCCACATAATATCACTTGCAGCGAATTTCATGAATGCCACATAATATCACTTGTAGTGAATGTCATGCATGCCACATAATATCACTTGTAGTGAATGTCATGCATACCTTATAATATCACTTGTAGCGAATGTCATGCGTGCCACATAATATCACTCATAGCGAATGTCATGCATACCACATAATATCACTTGTAGTGAATGTCATGCATGCCACATAATATCACTTGTAGTGAATGTAATGCATACCTTATAATATCACTTGTAGCGAATGTCATGCGTGCCACATAATATCACTCATAGCGAATGTCATGCATACCACATAATATCACTTGTAGTGAATTTCATGAATGCCACATAATATCACTTGTAGTGAATGTCATGCATGCCACATAATATCACTTGTAGTGAATGTCATGCGTACCACATAATATCACTCGTAGCGAATGTCATGCATGCCACATAATATCACTTGTAGTGAATGTCATGCATGCCACATAATATCACTCGTAGTGAATGTCATGCATGCCACATAATATCACTTGTAGCGAATGTCATGCATACCACATAATATCACTACTAGCGAATGTCATGCATACCTTATAATATCACTAGTAGGGAATGTCATGCATACCTTATAATATCACTTGTAGCGAATGCCATGCTTACCACATAATATCACTTGCAGTGAATGTCATGCGTACCACATAATATCACTTGTAGGGAATGTCATGCGTACCACATATATAACTTGTAGCGAATGTCATGCATACCACATAATATCACTCGTAGCGAATGTCATGTATGCCACATATCACTTGTAGTGAATGTCATGCGTGCCACATAATATCACTTGTAGCGAATGTCATGCATGCTACATAATATCACTCGTAGCGAATATCATGCATGCTACATAATAAAACTCACAGCGAATGTCATGCATACCGCATAATATCACTCACAGCAAATGTCACGCATACCACATAATATCACTTGTAGTGAATGTCATGCATACCACATAATATCACTTGTAGTGAATGTCATGCATACCACATAATATCACTTGTAGTGAATGTCATGCATGCCACGTAATATCACTTGTAGTGAATGCCATGCATGCGTGCCACATAATATCACTCATAGCGAATGTCATGCATGCCACATAATATCACTCGTAGCGAATGTCATGCATGCCTTATAATATCACTCGCAGCGAATGTTATGCATGCCTTGTAATATCACTTGCAGTGAATGTCATGCATACCGCATAATATCATTCACAGCGATTGTCACGCATACCACATAATATCACTCGTAGCGAATGTCATGCATGCCACATAATATCACTCGTAGCGAATATCATGCATGCCACATAATATCACTCACCGCGAATGTCATGCATACCGCATAATATTACTAGTAGCAACTGTCATGCATACCACATAATATCATTACTAGCGAATGTCATGCATGCCACATAATATCACTTGTAGCGAATGTCATGTATGCCACATAATATCACATGTAGTGAATGTCATGCATGCCATATAATATCACTTGTAGCGAATGTCATGCATGCCATATAATATCACTTGTAGCGAATATCATGTATACCACATAATATCACTACTAGCGAATGTCATGCGTGCCACATAATATCACTTGCAGTGAATGTCATGTGTACCACATAATATCACTCGTAGCGAATGTCATGCATGCCACATAATATCACATGTAATGAATGTCATGCATGCCACATAATATCACTCGTAGTGAATGTCATGCATGCCACATAATATCACTTGTAGCGAATGTCATGCATACCACATAATATCACTACCAGCGAATGTCATGCATACCACATAATATCACTTGTAGTGAATGTCATGCATGCCACATAATATCACTCGTAGTGAATGTCATGCATGCCACATAATATCACTTGTAGCGAATGTCATGCATACCACATAATATCACTACTAGCGAATGTCATGCATACCTTATAATATCACTAGTAGCGAATGTCAAGCATACCTTATAATATCACTTGTAGCGAATGCCATGCATACCACATAATATCACTTACAGTGAATGTCATGCGTACCACATAATATCACTTGTAGGGAATGTCATGCGTACCACATATATAACTTGTAGCGAATGTCATGCATACCACATAATATCACTCGTAGCGAATGTCATGTATGCCACATATCACTTGTAGTGAATGTCATGCGTGCCACATAATATCACTTGTAGCGAATGTCATGCATGCTACATAATATCACTCGTAGCGAATATCATGCATGCTACATAATAAAACTCACAGCGAATGTCATGCATACCGCATAATATCACTCACAGCAAATGTCACGCATACCACATAATATCACTTGTAGTGAATGTCATGCATACCACATAATATCACTTGTAGTGAATGTCATGCATACCACATAATATCACTTGTAGTGAATGTCATGCATGCCACGTAATATCACTTGTAGTGAATGCCATGCATGCGTGCCACATAATATCACTCGTAGCGAATGTCATGCATGCCACATAATATCACTTGTAGTGTATGTCATGCATGCCACATAATATCACTTGCAGTGAATGTCACGCGTACCACATAATATCACTTGTAGGGAATGTCATGCGTACCACATATATAACTTGTAGCGAATGTCATGCATACCACATAATATCGCTCGTAGCGAATGTCATGTATGCCACATATCACTTGTAGTGAATGTCATGCGTGCCACATAATATCACTTGTAGCGAATGCCATGCTTACCACATAATATCACTTGCAGTGAATGTCATGCATACCACATAATATCACTTGTAGGGAATGTCATGCGAACCACATATATAACTTGTAGCGAATGTCATGCATACCACATAATATCACTTGTAGCGAATATCATGTATGCCACATATCACTTGTAGTGAATGTCATGCGTGCCACATAATATCACTTGTAGCGAATGTCATGCATACTTTATAATATCACTAGTAGCGAATGCCATGCATACCACATAATATCACTTGCAGTGAATGTCATGCGTACCACATAATATCACTTGTAGGGAATGTCATGCGTACCACATAATATCACTCGTAGCGAATGTCATGTATGCCACATATCACTTGTAGTGAATATCATGCATGCCACATAATATCACTCACAGCGAATGTCATGCATACTGCATAATATCACTAGTAGCGACTGTCATGCATACCACATAATATCACATTGAATGTCACACAGATCACGTAATATCACTCACAGCGAATGTCATACATACCACATAATATCACTTGTAGCGAATGTCATGCATACCACATAATATCATTACTAGCGAATGTCATGCATGCCACATAATATCACTTGCAGCGAATTTCATGAATGCCACATAATATCACTTGTAGTGAATGTCATGCATGCCACATAATATCACTTGTAGTGAATGTCATGCATGCCACATAATATCACTCGTAGTGAATGTCATGCATGCCACATAATATCACTTGTAGCGAATGTCATGCATACCACATAATATCACTACTAGCGAATGTCATGCATACTTTATAATATCACTAGTAGCGAATGTCATGCATACTTTATAATATCACTTGTAGCGAATGTCATGCGTGCCACATAATATCACTCATAGCGAATGTCATGCATACCACATAATATCACTTGTAGTGAATGTCATGCATGCCACATAATATCACTTGTAGTGAATGTCATGCATACCTTATAATATCACTTGTAGCGAATGTCATGCGTGCCACATAATATCACTCATAGCGAATGTCATGCATACCACATAATATCACTTGTAGTGAATTTCATGAATGCCACATAATATCACTTGTAGTGAATGTCATGCATGCCACATAATATCACTTGTAGTGAATGTCATGCGTACCACATAATATCACTCGTAGCGAATGTCATGCATGCCACATAATATCACTTGTAGTGAATGTCATGCATGCCACATAATATCACTCGTAGTGAATGCCATGCATGCCACATAATATCACTTGTAGCGAATGTCATGCATACCACATAATATCACTACTAGCGAATGTCATGCATACCTTATAATATCACTAGTAGCGAATGTCATGCATACATTATAATATCACTTGTAGCGAATGCCATGCATACCACATAATATCACTTGCAGTGAATGTCATGCGTACCACATAATATCACATGTAGGGAATGTCATGCGTACCACATATATAACTTGTAGCGAATGTCATGCATACCACATAATATCACTCGTAGCGAATGTCATGTATGCCACATATCACTTGTAGTGAATGTCATGCGTGCCACATAATATCACTTGTAGCGAATGTCATGCATGCTACATAATATCACTCGTAGCGAATATCATGCATGCTACATAATAAAACTCACAGCGAATGTCATGCATACCGCATAATATCACTCACAGCAAATGTCACGCATACCACATAATATCACTTGTAGTGAATGTCATGCATACCACATAATATCACTTGTAGTGAATGTCATGCATACCACATAATATCACTTGTAGTGAATGTCATGCATGCCACGTAATATCACTTGTAGTGAATGCCATGCATGCGTGCCACATAATATCACTCGTAGCGAATGTCATGCATGCCACATAATATCACTTGTAGTGTATGTCATGCATGCCACATAATATCACTCGTAGTGAATGTCATGCATGCCACATAATATCACTTGTAGCGAATGTCATGCATACCACATAATATCACTACTAGCGAATGTCATGCGTGCAACATAATATCACTTGTAGTGAATGTCATGCGTGCCACATAATATCACTTGTAGCGAATGTTATGCATGCCACATAATATCACTTGCAGTGAATGTCATGCATGCCACGTAATATCACTTGTAGTGAATGTCATGCATGCATGCCACATAATATCACTCGTAGCGAATGTCATGCATGCCACATAATATGACTCGTAGCGAATGTCATGCATGCCTTATAATATCACTCGCAGCGAATGTTATGCATGCCTTGTAATATCACTTGCAGTGAATGTCATGCATACCGCATAATATCATTCACAGCGATTGTCACGCATACCACATAATATCACTCGTAGCGAATGTCATGCATACCGCATAATATCACTAGTAGCGACTGTCATGCATACCACATAATATCATTACTAGCGAATGTCATGCATGCCACATAATATCACTTGTAGCGAATGTCATGTATGCCACATAATATCACTTGTAGTGAATGTCATGCATGCCATATAATATCACTTGTAGCGAATGTCATGCATGCCATATAATATCACTTGTAGCGAATATCATGTATACCACATAATATCACTACTAGCGAATGTCATGCGTGCCACATAATATCACTTGTAGTGAATGTCATGTGTACCACATAATATCACTCGTAGCGAATGTCATGCATGCCACATAATATCACATGTAATGAATGTCATGCATGCCACATAATATCACTCGTAGTGAATGTCATGCATGCCACATAATATCACTTGTAGCGAATGTCATGCATACCACATAATATCACTACCAGCGAATGTCATGCATACCACATAATATCACTTGTAGTGAATGTCATGCATGCCACATAATATCACTCGTAGTGAATGTCATGCATGCCACATAATATCACTTGTAGCGAATGTCATGCATACCACATAATATCACTACTAGCGAATGTCATGCATACCTTATAATATCACTAGTAGCGAATGTCAAGCATACCTTATAATATCACTTGTAGCGAATACCATGCATACCACATAATATCACTTGCAGTGAATGTCATGCGTACCACATAATATCACTTGTAGGGAATGTCATGCGTACCACATATATAACTTGTAGCGAATGTCATGCATACCACATAATATCACTCGTAGCGAATGTCATGTATGCCACATATCACTTGTAGTGAATGTCATGCGTGCCACATAATATCACTTGTAGCGAATGTCATGCATGCTACATAATATCACTCGTAGCGAATATCATGCATGCTACATAATAAAACTCACAGCGAATGTCATGCATACCGCATAATATCACTCACAGCAAATGTCACGCATACCACATAATATCACTTGTAGTGAATGTCATGCATACCACATAATATCACTTGTAGTGAATGTCATGCATACCACATAATATCACTTGTAGTGAATGTCATGCATGCCACGTAATATCACTTGTAGTGAATGCCATGCATGCGTGCCACATAATATCACTCGTAGCGAATGTCATGCATGCCACATAATATCACTTGTAGTGTATGTCATGCATGCCACATAATATCACTCGTAGTGAATGTCATGCATGCCACATAATATCACTTGTAGCGAATGTCATGCATACCACATAATATCACTACTAGCGAATGTCATGCATACCTTATAATATCACTAGTAGCGAATGTCATGCATACATTATAATATCACTTGTAGCGAATGCCATGCATACCACATAATATCACTTGCAGTGAATGTCATGCGTACCACATAATATCACATGTAGGGAATGTCATGCGTACCACATATATAACTTGTAGCGAATGTCATGCATACCACATAATATCACTCGTAGCGAATGTCATGTATGCCACATATCACTTGTAGTGAATGTCATGCGTGCCACATAATATCACTTGTAGCGAATGTCATGCATGCTACATAATATCACTCGTAGCGAATATCATGCATGCTACATAATAAAACTCACAGCGAATGTCATGCATACCGCATAAAATCACTCACAGCAAATGTCACGCATACCACATAATATCACTTGTAGTGAATGTCATGCATACCACATAATATCACTTGTAGTGAATGTCATGCATACCACATAATATCACTTGTAGTGAATGTCATGCATGCCACGTAATATCACTTGTAGTGAATGCCATGCATGCGTGCCACATAATATCACTCGTAGCGAATGTCATGCATGCCACATAATATCACTCGTAGCGAATGTCATGCATGCCTTATAATATCACTCGCAGCGAATGTTATGCATGCCTTGTAATATCACTTGCAGTGAATGTCATGCATACCGCATAATATCATTCACAGCGATTGTCACGCATACCACATAATATCACTCATAGCGAATGTCATGCATGCCACATAATATCACTCGTAGCGAATATCATGCATGCCACATAATATCACTCACCGCGAATGTCATGCATACCGCATAATATCACTAGTAGCGACTGTCGTGCATACCACATAATATCATTACTAGCGAATGTCATGCATGCCACATACTATCACTTGTAGCGAATGTCATCCATACCACATAATATCACTTGCAGCGAATTTCATGAATGCCACATAATATCACTTGTAGTGAATGTCATGCATGCCACATAATATCACTTGTAGTGAATGTCATGCGTGCCACTTAATATCACTAGTAGCGAATGTCATGCGTGCCACATAATATCACTTGTAGTGAATGTCATGCGTACCACATAATATCACTTGTAGCGAATGTCATGCACGTCACATAATATCACTTGTAGTGAATGTCATGCATGCCACATAATATCACTCGTAGTGAATGTCACGCATACCACATAATATCACTCGTAGCGAATGTCATGCATGCCACATAATATCACTCGTAGCGAATATCATGCATGCCACATAATATCACTCACAGCGAATGTTCATGCATACTGCATAATATCACTAGTAGCGACTGTCATGCATACCACATAATATCACATTGAATGTCACACAGATCACGTA